>CAUYLG010067080.1:0-174281 GCA_963573385.1 Cacajao melanocephalus
GGCTGCTCCTGGCTGCTTGGGATTGCACAGCCATCCCCAGGCCCAGCCCCGGGACAGCGGGCAGGGGCTTCTGCGTGGAGTGAGCCCTCTCCAGGCACCCAGGCTCCACCAGGCCCGGCCCCAGGACAGCGGGCAGGGGCTTCTGCGTGGAGTGAGCCCTCTCCAGGCACCCAGGCTCCACCAGGCCCGGCCCCAGGACAGCGGGCAGGGGCTTCTGCGTGGAGTGAGCCCTCTCCAGGCACCCAGGCTCCACCAGGCCTTGCCACAGCAGCAGTCAGAGGGCAGAGAGGTGGGGACCTTCAGCTGCACGGAAGGTCTGCGTTTGGGTCTGTTCTGCTGCCCACTGCACATGTGGCCTCGGCAGCCTGTTCACCTCTCCAGGCCTCAATGTTCTCATTTGTAGATGAGGGAATCACAGCTTCCTGGCACCACCACTGACCTCCCTGGGCTGGAGCGAAGCTGTGGCCGGCAGCTGGGGACCTGCTGGAAATAGATTCTCGGTGCACAAAGAAAAACTAGCACTGAGACAAAGCATTTTTCAGCAACACAATTTTGACTTCCGAGACATACTTTACCTTTTATTTTTTTACTTTTTAACATTTTAACATTTGCTCACTGCAGCTTGTGGCCTGGGGCATCTCGTCCCGATGCTGTGTCTCATGACCTCATGTCAGTAGCTCGGAATCGGCCGTGCTAGGAGTGTTTGCACTACGGGAACTGGCAGATGCTGCGCATCAAAGCCAGGTCACTGCCCACCCATGGCCCTGGCCTCCCGGGTCCCCACGTGCCTCATCCCGGGGCTGCATTATGATCACCTCGGACTGGAAAGGCTGCTATGAGCACAGCGCATGGTAGACTCTCGCTACAGGAGTCACATGAATACACGAGAAAACCAAGGAACAACTAAATAAACAGCTGGGGCCATGCCCTCTCACGTCTCCACTTCTGCCAGTGTCAGAGCTCCCCAGGGCAGGGAGCAGCCCCTTCCCACAGCACCTCCCCTGCAGAGAAGACATCCCAGAAGCCCACACTGCAGCAAGGGCCAGCATGACCGCCCGCCTTCCTCCGACATCACAAGGGCCTCCATGCGAGTCCCGAGCAGTCCCTGTGTGTGCAGAGAGGCCAGGCGCCTGCGCTTTCTGACTGCTTGCTATAGATTTGTATGGAGCTGCCTGGAGCCTCCTGGACCTGGGCGTGTGTGTTGCTGTGCCCTGGCCCCAGGGAGAGGCGCCTCACTCCCAGCTCAAGCAGCTCCTGGAAGTTGCCTCTGATCTGGACCCCGCTCCAGGGCACACTCTGGCTTGGTGCCAGGTTTGGGGCTGATCATGTGAGATTCCAGCGGCCCTGCGTTCGAGTCTGCTCCAGGGCTTGGGGAGGAGGAAGGTGCCAGCCGCCCAGACCCTATCCTCTCATCTGGGCCTGAGGATCCAGCTCTCAGAGCCCCTGCTTCCCGCTGCTGAGAGGGTATGAGAATCTCCTGCCCAGTTGGAGCTCAGTGAGAACCAGCTCTGGCTTCCGTCATTTTAATCACGTCTTTCCAGGGACCTCTGGATCTGATGCCCACCAGGGCTCCCTGGGCCTCTCTTAGAGGAGGGTGTTACTGGCTTATTTTCTGCCAACAGGAGCAAAGGATGAGGCAACAGGTCGACCAGAGTTGAGGGGTGGAGGGTCAGAGACCTGTGGTCAAGCCCGTATCCACCACGTGACCCGATGGGAACAGGCAAGTCTGGGGAGCTGTGAGTAAGAAAGCACTCCGGCCTAGTCACGTGCACTGAGTGGGGGCCTGTCCCCCCGATGGAGGCCCCCCTGCGGGTTCCTCTCCTCTTTCCTGTGCCCCTCCTTCCTTCCTGGAGCACCCCTTCCTGAGCCTGTCCTGGCCCCGTTTTAATCCATGCTTCTTCCTCCTCTGGATCTCTGGCCGTCTGGGAGGCCCCTCTCAAGGGCCTGCTGAGCTCCACCACCCCCTCCTCCTGCAGAAGACACCTCTTTCACCCACCCCAAAGACCAGGCAGCCTCCCTCCGGGTCTCTTCTGCATCCCTTCATTCCAGAGGGCTCCCAAGGGCAGAGGCAGCTTGAAGTGAGAGTCTGTGGACGGCAGGCCTGCCTCAGGGGAAGCACACACAGCCCCTCTGCCGCACTTGGAGGGTTCCAGCCACCCATGGGCAGTCACCACTCCCCAGCTTAGGGCATGCTGAGCACGCTGGGAGAGGGTGCCACAGGAGGCCCAGAGGAGGTCCTAGCCGGGCTGCCGGGTGCCTGGCCTAGCTGCCTGGGGAGGGACAGCCCCTGTGGGCCCCTGGAGGGCCTCTTCTGTGCCAGTGCCTGCACAGCACACGCCGCCCAGGAATCCCAAGCCCAGGGTCAGGAGGGTGACCACCGCCTGCCTGCAACAGGCTGAGGAGCGAGCTCTTCGAGCCTTTACTTCCTGGCCCACTGCTGACCGACCCCTCTGCCAGGAACCAGCATGCTGGCCTCTGCAGCTTGGGCCGAGATAGCAGCCCCGGCAGAACGTTTCTAGATTGGATCTTTGCATCCCTGATCTGGCAGCTCCCAGACCACACTGAGGGTGTCAGACACCACCCAGGTCTCCGTACCCCTTGGGGAGCTATGATGTCATCCCCATCTGTCTATTTCGGGTGTAAAGGGGCGTCCACAGGCCCTGGAACCCACCAGCAGCTTCAGGTGGCTGGGCCTGACCTTCCAGTTGGTACTGAGAGGTCCTTGGCCCTCGCCCCCCACCTCCGCTGCCACCAAAGAACCCTGTGGTTACCTCAACCTCAGGCCATGTGGCAGGGACCCCAGGGCCGGCCCTTCCCACCAGGCCCAGTTGCAAAGGCAGGGGTGGACCCCAACCCTACAGAAAGCAGGGACCCGCGCCTTCCAGATGGTTCCCCCACTGCCCCAAAGCACAACTGACGGGTCAGACCGTGGGCCCGAGAAACAGATGCCTCACTTGACCAGTGCACAAATTTCCAGGAAACAGCAGCCAGCAGCCCCTCGGTTCCTCTGAGGAGAGCAGGAAGAGCTCAGCCCTTTGTGAATTCCTTTCTTCCCCAGCACGTGATGGAGCTATGCCTCGCTGCTCAGGACCAACACGGAGAACAGATGTGCCCGGCACACTCCTTCCCCGCCCACAGCGCCGGCCTCCAGCCCGGCGGCTCCGGCCCTGCTAGTCTGGTGACTGTCATAGCCCAGGCAGGGAAGGGACGTCAGGGCCCAGGGACCCTGGGACACCGGGTGGGAAGAGGCCTGAAATCAGCCAGGGGCTTAGGATGCTTGCGGTGGATTGTGATTTTAGAGTCTCCTTTTGAACAGTCGTGGATTGGTTTTCTTGTGTATTAGAAAAAAATGTAGAGCATGAAGACCACGATGAAGGGTTCTGGAGTTTTTGGCGGAGGCTGAGTTCCTCGTCAGCCCGAGCCCGCTGCATGAGAAACTCGAATCGCACCTCGGGCGTGGCTGAGAGCCTGCCATGTCTGGTGAGTGGCTGCCCCCGGTTGTGGTCAGCACGCCATCTCTGGAAGGGGCTTCGTGGTCTCTGGCCTCAAAGTGCAGAAGCAGCCGCAGACATGGAAGAGTGGGTTTGACTTGTGCCAATTACACTGTGTTTATGGACCCAGAGATGGGAATTCTGTGTAACTCTCATGTGTCACAAAGCCTTCTTTTTCCCCCCAACTGTCTATAAATGTTAGAATCATTCCCAGCCTGTGGTCAGACATGCGCTGGCTGAACTTTGCCACGGCCGCAGGCCCACAGACCCAGGACGCTGGAGGGGCTCTCCGGGTGGGGGCACATGGTGCTGGGCATCGGGGCCTGGGCTGGAACTCCTGTCCCTACCTCAGGGCCCCTGCGGGTCTTGGGGGTGCGGTGGACCCTGGGTGTGGCTCCTGTCAGCCATATCCCAGCCCCTTCCCGCCCCCACTGCATCAGTGGGGGGCCTGTTGCCTCTGGGGCTGGAGGGATCCAGGCTGGGCCACCATGCAGGCTGTGGGGTGCTGTGTGGCCAGGCTGGGCCCAGAAGGAGTTCCATCTGTCCGAGTAGAGAAAGAGGCCCCACCCAGAGAGAAACAGGGTGGACAGCTGTAGGGAGCTGGGTCGCTGAAGGCCCCAAGCCCAGCTTCTCCAGAGACTCTCAACAAACTTCCTTTTTTGCTTAACGTTATTTCGAGTTCAGGTCTTGTTTCCTGCAATTCTCAGAATCCTGAAGCTCCATGAGTTTGCCCTCGACTCCCAGAGGAGACCCCGGAGGACCCAGCCAGGCTCACTGCAAAACAGTTCCTGGGAGCTCACAGCCCAGCAGGACGGGGTCCCAGCCGCAGCGAGGAAGCAGGGCCCACATGCCTGGGAGAGCAGATGACACACCCAGAAACCCAGCGCCTTGGACCTGCCCTGGGCAGCCCTGAGACTTGGTCAGGGTGGCACAGACCTCATTTCCCTGCGAGAAGCCCTCCTCTGGCTGCTGCCAGCCACGTCCCAACCTGCTTTTGACCTGTCCAGGGCGCCCCGGCCCCTCCTGGGAACTGGTTGCTGAGCCAAGATGAGCCCGAGGAGCTGGCAGTTGTGCCAGAATATTCCAAAGGCCCAGAGGCTGTCGCAGACAGTGACGTGTGATAAAAATCCCCAAATGTTCCAGGACAGGAAGCCAATTTAACCCTTCCCTTTTCCCTGCCTGCGGCTACTGTGGAAACACAATCATTTCATAGGCAGGAACTTACCAGTGTCCTGCTGGAAGCCGTGCGTGTGTCTGACAAGAGACAGACATCTCTTGGCAAGCAGCGGCTGGCAGAGACCTGAATAAAGACCAGTGTCTTGGATTCCAGCACCGGCTCTAATGCGGCGCTTGCTTCTTAAGGGGTCCAGGGGCTGAAGCTGGAGGAGGAGGCAGCCAGCCCCGGGGGAAGGGCGGAGGGCAACCAGCACATCCCCCCGAGGCCCTGTCCAAGCTCAGCCTAGGAGGCTGGAGCTGCAGCCTCTGTCCCCCGCACCACCCTTGGGAAGGGGCTCCCGCAGAAGGGTTGGCTGTGCCACCAGAAGCTGGGTCTGCCGCTCATTTCCATGGCCCTGTTGCCTTCATGGAGGAAGCCATCGTGTGCAAAGGAAGGAAGGTAAGAGGCCACCTCCTTCTCTCACCCTTTCTGGGGAAACCGAGGCGAGTGACACCTTAAGTCCCAGAGCGCTCCGTGGCACAGCTGAGACTCCAGCTTCCATCTTCTGACTCCCAGGGAGGTGTCTTTGGGCCCCTGGGAGGGAGGCTGAAAGGGCTGGTTTCAGAATCGGCCACGCATGTTCGTTTTCCTCAATTCTGCATTAAAATTGCCTGGAGTCATAGTTCTGATGACACACGAATGTGTGTGTAGATTCTGCATATATACAACGGAGCCAATTGATCAGCAAAAGTGTATTTTGCCATAATTTCAAACCGATGTTTCCCATGTAGTGACTGCGGTTGAAAGTCCCTGAAAAATGTCAATAAGAGGTATGCGTTCTCTGGGAGTCCAGCTGACCTCTTGAAAGCCACAATTGAACTGAGGCATGTTCCGGAGCAGGAGCTATCCCGTCACCTCAGGATAGAATCCCAAGGGAATTTTCTTCCTCCCCAAGCTCACTCTTTCCCAGCCTCCGTCCCCCCTCCTCTCTCATCCTCTCTCTTGCCCCGTTTCTGTCACACACACCCTTTTCCAGACGGAGCTAACTCGCAGTCCCTCTGCCCCCATCACAGGTGGTCCGGCATCTGGCAGGAGGGGCGTGTGGAGAATGGCACCCCAGGACCTTTGGGGGGACAGCCCCAAGCACAGGGGTGCATCGAAGCCCTCTGACACCTCCTCCACCCCAAGACATTCTGTGCCAGCCCCAGGTGGCTGGCTGCAGACCCCAGGGAACTGTGACTGTCAGAGGCCATCGGGACTGCGGGAGACTCCCACTCAGACCAGATCTGGGGTGGGACGGGGATGGAAGCATGGGGATGTGAGGGCCTGCATGGCTCAGGGCTCTGAGGTGACATTGAGCTCAGGTGACCAATCCTCCCTATTCGGCCTGGACTAGGGTGTGTGGGGTTTTTAGTGCTGAAACCAAGGAAGTCCCAGGCAGGTCAGGGCCCTGGCCTCCTGCTGGGGTGGACGTCTGGGAGAGCTGCCGGGTGGCGGTGTGCAGATGAAGGCTGAGATCCCAAGGGCCTGCCATCCCAACACTGTGCCCGACACTCGGGTCCCACCCCTTGGTGAGGGCAGTGTTGAGTCCTGGCCAGTTCCCCCTGCCCAGGTTCAGGTGGCAGCTGAGAAGGGTGAGGAGGATGCCTGATCCCTCATGCTGAACCTGCTGTCCTCGGGACAGGGGCTCCCCAGGGCCCAGGACACCGTCTATGGAATAGCTGACCTGGGTCTCATCCCACTGCCAGTGTCGCCACACACGCTTCTCTGACGCTTTTCCTCCCGGCTCTGGGAGACACCAGCAGGAGCCACGGTGCCTGAGTGACATGAAGTGCTACCGGGTTCCCAGCCCAGCAGGGTGGGAGCGGGGCCTGCTGGGTTCAGGGCGGCCCCAGCCGAGGCCTCCTGTCCAGGAAGGCACGTACATAGTTTAAACCCTTTTTTTCCTGACTATAAAAATAATACGTATTCATTGACAGAGAATTTGAAAATAAAGACCGTTACAAGAAACAGGAGAAAAAGCACCATAAATTCACAACACCAAGAGAATACCACCAACATTGTGGAATGCTTCCTTCTGGTGGTGCCTGTTCCTGTGCATTTCAACAACATAAACAATGTGTGTGTGTGTGTGTATGTATGTGCGTGTGTGTGTATGTGTGTGTGTATGTGCATGTGTGTGTGTATGTGTGCGTGTGTCTATCTGTGTGTGTATGTGTGTATATGCATGTGTATGTGTGTATATGCATGTGTATGTGTGTGTCTGTATGTGTGTATGTGTGTATATGCATGTGTATGCGTGTGTATGTATGTAGATGTGTCTATATGTGTATGTGTGTATATGCATGTGTATGTGTGTATGCATGTGTATGTGTGTATGCGTGTGTATGTGTGTATGTGTCTGTCTGTATGTGTATGTGTGTATATGCATGTATATGTGTGTATGAGTGTATGCATGTGTATGTGTGTATATGCATGTGTGTATGTGTGTATGTGTGTGTCTATATGTGTATGTGTGTATATGCATGTGTATGCATATGTATGTGTGTGTGTCTATATGTGTGTATGTGTTTATGCGTGTGTGTGTTTATATGCATGTGTGTGTGTGTTCTAGCTGGGTTTTCTGAGATTCTGTATTTGTCTTTTTGGCATCCATTCACCATAGGGCCAATTGGATTCATTATAATTTTCTTATTTTCTGTATTCTTGATGCTCTGGCATTCAGGGACCCTTGCAGACCATCCCTCCCAGAGCTGGCTAATCTCAGAGCCAACACAGGGCGTGACCTAGAGCAGCCAATCCTGTCTATACCCCAACCACCCGTTTCATCTCACTCATACACCAAGCCAGCATTTTCCCTGCCCTAGATGACCCCAGAGCCAGGCAAGCAGGGACAGCCCCTATGCCCCAAAGTCCACCAGAATTGTTCCGGCCAGCCAGTCCTGAGCTTCCCATCCGCCTGCCCTGCCCTGCCCTTCCCAAGGAAACCCCAAGAAAGGCTGATGCCTACTCCTGCCCAACCTAACTGAAATTTCCTGCCCCCCTCCTCTTGTAAATATAAAAATCTCCCTTCTGGGACATGGCCTCTTCACATTGACCCTCAGTCATACCTCTGTAAACTCACTCCAGGGTATGATTCTCATCCAACCTGTGTGTGTGCGGGGGTGTGTGGTGTGCATGTGTGGGGTGTGTGTGCGTGTGTGTGTAAGCTTAGCTCACTTTTGTAGCTCAACACTGTAACTACGGGGACCTCCAGCGCCGTTAGCACCCTTTCTCAATGCAATGTGTAATGATTATATGGCATTCTCTCCTGTGGATATACCCAAATCTCTCCTTTTGCTATATTGGATTTGCTTCCGTGCATTTTTTAATTACACTGAGATGAACCTTTTTCTGCATCAATATTTTCCCATATCTTGGGAGCTTTCCTTATGTTAGAGGATCAGAAATAGAAGCCCAGGATTGAAGGAACGTTTTCGGGTTGTAGGTTCACGTTGACAATATCCTCCAAAAGTCTACCTGCATTTACGCTCCACGGAGGATTATCGGTTAAATAAAATTTCACCAGTTCAACAGGGAAACTAGTGACCGGATGTATGTTCCTCTGTCGACTGCTGAGTCGAACCTTCTTCCTGGTGGTGAGTGGTCACGTATATTGACATCCTTGAGAACTCCCTACTCCTGTTCTTGACCTGCCTTTCAAGTTGAGGTCTGTTTTAAAACGGTAAACTGAGGCATAATACACTTTTTAAAGAGTTGACTTGAGCAAACTACCATTCAAGAATTGGGCAGCCCCACACCGGAGTGAATCAGGAGCTCCACCAAGGGAACACAGGGGCAACTCTGCAAGGACAGAAGGTATCTGATTGGCTGCAGGTATGGAGTTGCCTAATGTAAAGCAGAGGAAGCACCTGATTGGCCGCAGGTACAGAGTTGCCTCAGGTAAAGCAGAGAAAGTATCTGATTGGCTGCAGGTACAGCAGTTGCCTGAAGTATAGCAGAGAAGGCATCTGATTGGCCACAGGCAGGCAGTTGCCTCAGGTAAAGCAGAGAAAGTATCTGATTGGCCACAGGTACACAGTTGCCTTATTGGGTCCATCCCATTGGAAAGTCCCTGGTTATGTAAGTTTGTTGGCTGCCTCTGATTGGTGGAGCTTAAGTTCTGTTTATCCTTAACGTAGGCATTTGCAAGAAATAGCTCGGTTTCACTTACCTCTGCAAATCAAGCAAGGGCGAGGTCACTTGTGAGGCCTGCCTGGTGCCTGGCACCACCCATTTGGGCCTCTTGGGGCCTGATCTCCAGTTTAATGTAACAGGCCGCTAAGACTTCTTTCTTTCTGTTTGGAGAAGGAAGTTCTTTGCTTATGAGGGGACTGTTCTGGGTTGAGTTACATCTGTCTCCATCCCACTCCCCATTTACATGCTGAAGTTGTGACCCCCACTACCTCAGAGCGTGACTCATTTGGAAACAGGCTCTTTGCAGGTGGAATTCGTTAAAAGGAGGCATGCTGGAGTAGGCTGGGTCCCTGGTCCAGTGACCACTGGCCTTCCGGAAAGGGGAGATCTGGACACAGACAAGCTCCGAAAAGCACGTGTGAAGAGGGAAACAGACAGCGACCAGGACGCTGCTTCCACCAGCCAGGGAATGCCAAGGGTCCCAGAGGCACAGAGAGAGGCCTGGACAGACGCTGCTCCACAGCCCCAGCAGGAACCAGCCCTCCCGACATGTTCATCTCGGGCCTCTGGCCTCCAGCACCGCGAGAGAGTGAATGTCTGGGGTCTGGACCCTTGGTCTGCGGTGATTTGTGCTGCAGCCCCAGATCCCCAGGGGTCAAGCCTGACCAGCCGATGGCTGCCAGCGTGATCTCGATTTTCTCCATGGGACAGAAGGCAGCTCTGCTCCCCTTTCCTGGCAAGGACCCTCAGGGCTGGCCCTGCATGGTCCATGTCACAGAAGGGCCGGTCCCCCTTTCCTCCCCAGAGAGGCTGTTCCCAAAAGCCCAGGGCGACATGACACAAGCAGCCCTCAGTCCCAAGTCCCCTCTGTGACACCTGCTGCTGGTGCTAGGCGGCTGTTGGAGAGCCCTGCCTCAGGGGCTTCCAGCCACTGCAGGTGAGGATCCCTCAGTCCTCCAGGATGCGTCCTGGATAGAAGCTGCATGTGTCCGGTGCCAGCAAAGAGCCCAGGATAGCAGCTCCTGCTCCCCCGGCTGGGCAAACAGAATACCTAATGAGGGCCCCAGCACCAAGAATGGCCCCCAGCACAGAGGATGTGGGATGAAAGTGGTATTGGGCATAGCAGAGTTTTGAAAGACAGAGATGGAGGCCTCGGGCCAGCATAGGCCAGGCCGCCGCTGGGTCAGAGCCAACAGGACGGCCTGGCCTCACGCTGAGGCCACCGCAGGGGGGGCACAGGGCTTACTGCACACTGCTGGCACCTCTGCTCTCAGTCCCACACTTTGTTTCTAGGGGCCTGGAAGCTGCACACTCACTTCCAGAGTTCTCATGCCTATGGGCACCTCAGCCAGCTCTGCGCAGGAGGAGGGGCCATGTTTCTTGCTTCCAGTTGGCATTGGTGGGCACTAGGTTCAGGGCAGGTGTCCTTGCCCTGCTGGAGGTGGCCCCTCACCAGCACTTCCACAGCCAGATACAGCTCAGCAGCACAGACTTAGCAGGCAAGAGCAACTCCTGTCTCCAGGAGCACCCTCCTGCCCTGGCCTCCCCTGAGCGCGCTTCTCCCTTCTGCTCTTCTGGCACCTCGGTAGCTGATTCCTTGTGTTAAAATTCCTCTGTTGGAACATCTAGACCGGCTGGTTTCCCTCACAGGACACTGACTGCCAGGCCTGCTGTCCCTTAGTGAAGTCAAGAATGAAAGGCACCCCCGGGCCAGGGATAGCCAGAGACACATCCTATGCAGACCCACCTGAGAGTGACTCCCTGTCCTACTGCAAGCCCCAGTGCAAATGCAAACGGAAGTGTAAGCACAGATGCAAATGCAATGCAAGTCCGGATGCAAATGCAGCCCGAGGCCACCCCTCCCTGCCACAGATGCGACATGCACACACACTGTGCAGCCCCGCAGCTGTGCCCGAGACCACCCCTCCCCGCCGCAGACACACATGCACACATACTGTGCAGCCCCGCAGCTGCAGCCGAGACCACCCCTCCCCGCCACAGACACACATGCACACATGCTGGCATGCTGCAGAGCACGGTGTGGTAGCGTTGTGTTTAACTGTAAAGGCCTGAACACAACCTAAATATCCATGGAGAGTTATGAGCCCTCCAATGGGCTGCCGCTCAGCCACGGGAAAGGCTGGGGCTGTGTGGCGGTGGGGAAAGAGCTCTGACGCATGGCACTCAATGAAAAAAGCGAAAGTGCAGAAGAGCACACGCGGTGAGCTCTGCATAGAGGCAGAGACAATGCTTGTGCCTATTTACTCGTTAATGCACAGAAGGACGCTCACCGCGCCTGGCCACGCTGCTTGTCTCGGCAGGAGGGCAGGGAGCGGGTAGAAGGAAGGCTTCACAGAATAGATACCCTGTGGTGCCTTTAGAACTTTGAGGCATATGCCACGCTACAAAATACATGCAAAAATGTACTATTTGTTAAAGGATTGAATTTGAGTAACGTGATTATTTCACAAAAGACCCTGGCGCTCCAGGCAGGCAGCGGGGAGCAGCAGGAGGAAGACTCCCTGCTCACTGCAGACCTCAGCTCAACCCAGAGGAGCCAGGCCTCTGAGCGCCCGGAGGCCGCTGGAGAGGGGGGCTCTCCCACCCCGGAGGCCCCGAGAAACCTCATCTGGGGCTGGCGCCCATGCCTGCTTATTTGACCGTAATGAATGGGCAGTCCTAGGAGCAGATGTGCCTCAGAACAGCCCAGCCAGACTGCCTGGAGAGCCACCTCTGGGGCCCACTTTAAAGCCACACTGTGGTCACAAGGGACACTGCTAATCCGGTGGTCTGCAGAGCTACTTGCTCGGTGTATTTATGTCACCTCACCCATCCCAGCCAGCCAGGGGAGGCCAGGGGAGTCCCTCAACAGAACCACCAGTATCATAGCCCCCCACCAGGGGCAGGCCCTGCAGCAGCCTGGAGACTGGCGTGTCCACACCATCGATGGCCGTGGCGAGGGCCTGTGTAGACAGGCAGAGCTGCTGGGGCCTTGGGGAGATGAGCGACCAGCCGCCACCACCAGCTGCTGGCAGGGCTGTGGGCTCTCGTGTGAGGACTGACCACCGTGTGGTACAGGAAGAGGACTTCTCATTGTTTCAACGGTCTGTGCGCCCTGACGGTGGGCTGTCTACTGGCACCTGGTCCAACAGCTCCTGGGGGAAGCCTGGGTGGTGGCAGGGCTTGAAAGCCCCTCCCCTAGAGAGCTCCACTGTTGGTTCTGACTTGCTGTCCTTGACAGGTGAGCCTTCCTGCCTGTCCCGCCAGCTTGAGGCCCACAGCCCCTCTTCCCAGGAGTGCCCTGACATGCCCGCACCGCTGACTTACAGACGAGAGAAACCTGCACTGCTGATTCTGAGCACAGGTGGCCTGGCTCCTGCATAGACCCCCACCCCACCGTTTTTGGGCACACACTTCAAAGAGCCTGCCAGGGTTCATGCCACTTCAAGAAATCGGTGCCCTGGGAGTCTGGAATCTTCCAGCTGTCAGTCAGCGGTGCCTGCCTGCAGGAGCCAGGCTCTGAGCAAACTCTAGCGCTGTGCTTTCCCAGAGTGAACCTTCAACATAAGATTCATCTTCCAGCCTTTCATCCACTGTGTGCATCTATCCTGGCCCAAATAATATGGTGGTGGGACACTAGATAGGAGCCTGTCCCCAGAGAAATGAGTTTTAACAGTAACTAGTCACTAGTAATTAAACACACACAGACAGATGATTTACCCCTTTGAAAAATAATGCACTAGGCCAGGCATGGTGGCTCACACCTGTAATCCCAGTATTTTGGAATGCCAAGACGGTTGGATCCCCTGAGGTCAGGAGTTCGAGACTAGCCTGCTCAACATAGTGAAACCCCGTATAAAAATTTGCCTGGCATGGTGGCGCACACCTGTAGTCCCACCTACTCCAGAGGCTGAGGCAGGAGAATCGATTGAACCTGGGAGGCAGAGGTTGCAGTGAGTCGAGATCACACCACTGCACTCCAGCCTTGGTGACAGAGCAAGATTCTGTCTCAAAAATAATAATAATGTACTTAAAAAGAAATTAGCAAAGCTGGACCCCCACCTGCTCCCATCCCGACACCTTTGAGTAGAAGGATGCCCTCAAAGAATAGGGGTGACCAAACAGGCCAGGACGTGAGCTCCCCAGGCCATATGACTCTGGGACCTGAGGCGGGGGCTGCAGGCCCCACACAGCTTCAGGGAAGCCGCACTGCCAGGTGCCTCAGGCTCCACCATACATTGATTCCGAAGGCCCCTATGCACAAGGAGACCGTCTCCTGGATGTGCGAGTTCTCTGCTTGTTTGCCAAGCAGGGTATTAGAGCTTTGATGTCTTTCATCGCTGGCACAGAGGTCTTCTAAAAACAGATGCATCCATCTTCGTGGCCTCCCAGCCAGTGGGGTGACCAGCATCCCAAGTTCTGCTTCACAGATGGAAAAGCTGAGAGGTTAATTAAACTGTATGTTGTCCCACCCCAGGCGGAGTCAGCTTTGGGGCTGTGAGTCACTGCGGGACCTGGCTCCCAACGACACTGGCTGGGCCCGGTAGCCGGTAGCAGCTGAAGGTTCCAGGCCCCCGGGGCAGCTCCCAGACCGGCCAGGAAGAAGCCAGGGTGAAATCTGCCAGATGGATTTGTTTCCACTCTTGGAATTCGTGATCACTTTGCTCGTCTGAGACTTCAGGAATCATCAGCAAGAGTGTCTACCAACCAAATTAAGGTGCAAATCACTTGCATTGTTAAACGACTCCAATTGTCACTTGGAGAAGATTTGGCACTTCAATTAACAAAAGGACACACGGGGCGTTTCTGGACAAAGCCAGATTTTATAATACTCAGAAGAATGAGGTCCAGCCACGGGCCTCACCTCCCTCCTCCGGGCTTGCCGCCCAGCCTGCCCCTGGCAGTGCCAGCAGCTTACCCGCCGGTCCCCAAGGTGAGCTGTTCCCTTCACACCAGGGCTCGCCCCTCCTTTCTTTGAGAAACGGGAACCTGGATGGATCCATCTCAGGGGGGTTTCCACCAGAAGTGAAGCCTGAGGGGAGAGCTCCTGTGAAAGTGATTTATTGGGGGAACAGTTGCGGTTTTATGGGGTGAACTGCTTCCCACAAATTCTCATGCTAACCCCCAGTACCCCAGAATGTGACTGCTGTTGAGACAAGGTCTTTCAAGAGGTGATAAAGGTAAATGGGGTCATTAGGGTGGGCCTGGATCCAGTATGACTGGCATCCTTATAAGAACATGGGATGCCAGGGGCCTGCGTGCCCAGAGGGGCAGCCCTGAGATCAGGCAGCAGGAGAGTGACGTCTGTGAGCCGCGGAGGGAGGGCCGGGGAAGGCGCGTGGGGGGCCTGGACCCTGGACTTCCAGCTTCCAGATGGTGAGAAGTCAGGTCTGCTGTTGAAGGCCTCAGGGTGCGATATTTCAGTTTAGTAGCCCGTGCCAACTAAGACCAGGGGAAGGGGCTGGCAGCCAGGAAAGATGGTGAAGCGAAGATGCGGGCGGGAGGGGAGCTGCATGTCAGGCAGGACCCCTCCCGAAGACTCACAGCTGTGAGCCCCTAGCAGCTCATAGCTGTGGTGGGTGATGAGTCCTGAGGAGAGGATGGGAGTGGAGACTCTGACAGCACCTGCCCCCTCCTCTCTGGACACTCAGCCAGCAAGATCAATGCAGAACTCACAGAACAGCCACCACCCATCACCGATCAGCCAGTACCCCAGCAGAATCATCTCAGCATCTGGACGGTGGCACCACGGGGACCTCGGGCTGAAGAGGACAGGCCAGCCTGCTAGTGGAGATGGTGCCTGACCTCACGGCACTGTCGGCGAAGCCAAGACCAACCCTGCCCTGCCCGGCTTCCCTGAGGCCCCGAGTCCTTGGAGTGCGTCTCATGGCTCCGGGCTCGCTGGCTTCTAAGTCCCGACCTCAGCCTTCACTCTTACTTCTCTCAGGGAGAAAAATAAACCTCTATAGCTGGCATTTGCAAAAGGGTTAGACTCTTCCTGAGGAAATAAAATCGATTTCAGGCCATGAATATGCAAATGTGAAGTAGGCCAACCCCTGGGAGTCAGGGCTGGGAGACACTGGAGCCAGCAGCCCTGGCCACGCCCACACCAGGCCCATGCTCAACCAGAGTTGGCAGGTGGTTCACTGTGTAAACACACCACACACACATCACACACATGCACACACACGCACACACACACCACACACAAACCACACACACACCACACACCACGGACACCACACACACCACACACACACCACACACACCACACACACATGCACACAAACACCACACACATACACCAAACACAAACCACACACACCACACACACACGCACAGACACACCACACACAAACCACACACACCACACACATACACACACCACACACAAACCACACACACCACACACCACGGACACCACACACACCACACACATACACGCACCATACACAAACCACACACACCACAGACACCACACACGCACCACACACACACCACACACAAACCACACATACCACACACCACACACACCACACACACATCACACACATACACACACCAAACATACACCACACACACCCCGCACACCCCACACACACCACACACACACATGCACACACACCACACACATACACTACACACAAACCACACACACACCACACACACCACACACAAACCACACACACCACACACCACAGACACCACACACAAACCACACACATATGCAGACACACACAGCACACACAAACCACACACATCACACAACACACACAAACCACACACACCACACACACATGCACACACATACACACACCACACACAAACCCCACACGTCATACTAACACCACAGACACATACACAAACACCACACCCCAAACACACACACACAAACCACACACACACACCACACACACACCACAGACACCACACATACACATATGCGCACACACACCACACACACACCACACACATACACACACCACACACACACCAAACACACACACAAACCACACACACACACCACACACACACAAACCACACACACACCACACACACCAAATACACAAACCACACACACACACACCACACACACACCACACACAAACCACACACCACACACACACACCACACACAAACCACACACCACACACACACCAAACACATACACACACACCACACACACACCACACACAAACACCACACACCACACACACCATACACACACCAAATACACACACCACACACACCACAAACACCACACACCACACACAAACACCACACACCACACACACACCAAACACACCACACACACACAAACCACACACACACACAAACCACACACACACACCACACACACCACAAACACCACACACCACACACACACCAAACACACCACACACACACAAACCACACACACACACAAACCACACACACACACCACACACACACACCACACACAAACACCACACACCACACACACACACCACACACATCACACACACACACACCACACACACACACACACACACACACACACACACACACACACACGATAAGCAACGGTTTTGAGGGGCATGTACTGAAACTCAAAACTTGCCAGCTTTCAAGACCTGAATTTGGCAGCAGAGGCTGATTTCAGCTTTTACATTGCAGGTGGTTTATTTTATTTAAAAAATGTTTTAAAATCAGGCAGCCCCCAGAATCAGAGCAGATTCAGAGAAACTCCCCACTGCATGGTATTTTAAAGCAGGAGATGGGTCCTGGCACTTTTATGATAGCGTTGGGTCCTGAGCGGGTGGTAGCCATCATGCTGGGCACAGAGCAGAGAGGAGAGCCAGTGCCCAGAGTGGCGAGGGAAGCCATGTGAGGGGACCTGGCCTTCCAGAGGGTGTGGAGAGGCTCGTGTCAGGGGAAATGAAAACAGGACTTCCCAGAGGGAACGGGCAGGAGCCTAGCAGGGAATTTTGGGGTTTCTCACCTGAAACAGGCACCAGCCCCGAGGCCCACGGCATGGCCTCTGCCTTCACCGTGTGCCTCCCGCGTATCTCGAGCCGCAGGCTCCCGGAAAAGGAGTCACCTGCCCATCTGAACCCACACCCCCAACACTCCCTGCCCCAGGCTGCTGATGGGGGTCCATTCACCCCAGCCTGTCCTGAGAAGAGACCACCCTGGGCTACTGTAATCGATCCCTCACGGCAGGGACTCAGGCGGCCACTGTGTGAGAGCCTTTCCCCGAGGTTTTATCCTGGTCTCAGGAATCAGCCTCGGAGCGAAACCGTGTGTTCCTTGGGTGCCTACTCAGCGGAAGGAAAAGCAGAGACGCGCGGGGTAGCTGGGAGTGCCGCTTCCCTGCCCACGCGCCAGATGTGCGAGCTCGGGCACGCGCCAAGTCCTTGGCTCCCACAGGGGGAGCAGGGCCTCTTCAAACTCAACGGCCACGTCCCCAGGAGCCTTGGGCAGATGGGCAGGAGGCACCCGGGCGCCAGAGACAGGGCCGCCCCTCGAGAGGACAGGCTTCTCCACCTCAGCTCTGTCTCAGCAGCACTGATGTCACACATGTTTGCCTCTCTGCCTCGGTGTTCTCCTCTATAAAGAGGGGCCTCGCTCTGCCTGCCCAGTTGCTGTGCAGATTGAACCAGGCCTGTATTGAACAGGTCCCCACGTGGGGACTCCTGGGTGACTGTGCTCTCCTGCCTCCCCTCCCCTCCTTCCCACTGTGGGGCTCTGGTGTGCCAAGGCCACTGGCACCCCCTGCTCTCAGTCTCCAGGCGCAGCCAGGTGTGGGCAGTGCACGGCGGGCCCAGCGCTCAACCGCGGAGCAGAGGTTCCCAGGTCCCTTTTGGTGGGGGTCCTTGGCTGGGCCAAGGCCACAGAGCAACATTGCCGGCGCTCCTGTTCAGTCCTCTGCATCTCCGCTTCAACTGCAAACAACAGCCGCGGTTCACGTCTGGATCTGCGTGGTGCCCTTTGGTTTAAACCCCCGCCCAGAGGCCATCTCCTTTGAAAGGTTGCAGGCAGGCGTCAAAATGACCCCCCTATACACATCACAGAAATGCACCCACGACAGGCCTGAGGCCTCCAGGAGGAGCTGCCACGGGCCCCACCCACAAGCAGCCGCTGGCCCCCAGTCACCGGCCTCTGAGAACAGACTTCTGTTTCCCCTCCCCTGGCGGCAGGCGTCATGGAGGTCAGTGCCATCTTCGTCCTTTGGATAAATCCCAATTGGAGTGGAAGGAAAGATCGGAGCAATTTATAGCAGGAACACTGTTCTCACCACTCATTTCCAATGCCCAGGGCAGGAAGATGAAGAGAGATCGTTTTCCCTTAAATGGGAGTGAAGGACAGAGGCAGCCCAGGGTGGACAACCCGTGTCTGCTGGCGGGATGCCCCAGCCGCCTCCGTGTCACACGGATAGAGCTCAGCGGTTTCCCTACGAGGCGGCTGCTTTAGGAGGCGGTGCAGCTGCCCGGCTCCCTCCTGATGGTTCGGTTCCCGGCCCTGAGCAGTGTCTTCGGTCACAGTGGTTTGGGCTGTGGTCCTGGCCCTCCTGAGCTCCAGTGGCCCCGCTCAGGAGAACTGCACGGGCCAGGCTTCTGGAACAGACACTGAGCCACAGGCCAGCCTGGCCACACGGGTGCACCACGGCCGCTTCGCGTGTGGTGTCCTGGGGTCGGCCCGTGCACGTCCAGACGACACTACATATAAATAACATGTAGCCAAGAATAGGATGGGCTGGGGAGGAGGGAGGAGGGCAGAATGCGCCACAGCAGCGGAAGACGTTGTGAAGGCTTCTGGCTGTCGCATGGAGGGTTCTAAACCCAGCCCTGCTGAGCAGCCCCTCCTGGGCCAGGAGAACGACGGAGAGAGAGCTGGGGTTCAGCCTTCATCACCGGAGCCGTTCCTTCTTCTGGGCCCCCAAAGGCCTGTTCAGGATCACACTTTGTCTCTCTTGGCGGGGGCAGCCCCCTGTGACCCCTTAGAGGTGCGAATCCAAGGCAGCAGAAGCCGCCTGCCAGGCCGGTACCCACCACTGCCTAATTCAGGGGGAATCATGGCCCAGAGGGCTCCATCCACTTTCCAAGGGAAGCAGGACCATGGGGAGTGTCCTCTTGCATATTTTCTCACGACCCTTCCTTACCTCCCAGGCCACATTTCTCGACACGTCACCCCTCTGCCGTCACACATGGGGTAATCCTCTCACCCCGCCCCCCACATCAGCTGCTCCATGAGCTGCACTCACAGTCACAGGCCCCAGCCGGCGGCAACCCCACCCACTCCCCCCACCCCCGGCAGGAAACAAACTCTCAGCAGCACCATCTGCTCGCTCCTCAGCCAGCCACACTCCAGGAGCCCCGGGGGCGAGGCCGCCGTGTCCTCCGTGTCTGAGCCTCCTCGCGTCAGCCGCCCCGCGCTGTCTTTGGAAGCTTCCGGAGCACCTGGGCCTTCCGCACTCACGCACCGCATGTGTGCCTAAGCTGCGGTCTCGATTTTGCAAAACGGAATCTAGCGGTCCTGCACTCAGGCAGGCGGCTGGCAGGATTTTCTGGCAAACAAAGGGTGTTCTTTCCTGGCCAAAAGAGAGGTCTTTTGAAAAATGAATACTTTCTTCCTGGGAAGATGGGTTTTTGCACAGTGGGTTTCTTGAAGGGAGTCAGCCCTTGAGATTTTGTTCATAATCCAATACGACAAGGGTAACCCTGTAATTTACCAACCCATCTGAGCCCCTTGGGAATAAAGGAGAAGGTTGTGGATTCACCCGCCAGGACTGCTGGCGTCGCTGGGCCTGTCCTGGGCACACTGATTTATGATGGACATCGCTGACCTTCACCGTAGTCGGCCTGAGTGACCTGAGCGCATGCCGGCCGTGATTTCCTGGAATCTCTCTGGCTTCCAGACTTCTTGGCCTGTGGTTTTGGGGCTGGTTTCTCTCAGTTCTCAGATCATGGTCAGAAGTTCATGGGCAGATCCGTGTTTCTGATGAATGAGGGACGCTCATTCAAGAAACCAGCATGGCACATGGGAGGCGGTGCGGGGTCTGAAGCACTCAAGCCCACTTCCCTGCACCCACCTGTCTTTATTTTACTTTGAAATTTCCAGCCGGATGCCACAGTGCCGACCGTGTGCTCATGGGGTCAGGCTCTCAGGCCCGGCAGCTGGACTGCAGCGAGTACACGTGGCTTCAGGGAAAAGAAGGTCCCCTGCTGCAGGCTGTGAGGGACCCCTGTCCTCATGGTCGCTGTGCCTGAGAAAGCCCCTCCAGACTCACCAACCTGGCCCACGTGTCCTGTCCGGAGGGCAGGGTGGGGCTGGGGCTGGTTACAGATGGTCCTCAAGGACACAGCACACAGGTGACTGGGTGCCCCTCCTACAGCTGGGGCAGAGAGAGCACGGGGAGCCTCACTCCCACCAGGTCAGGCTCTGCCAAAGCCACCCCGGAGGCCTGCCAGAGAGGAAGGCAGGGGAGGAGCGGCCCTGCTCCCAAGGGTGCATCGTGCAGGTGGCCTGAGGGGGTCATCCGCATCCTTGCTGAGGGGGAGCCCACCTGCCTCCCCCAGGTCAGGAACACTCCTTGGAGGCCGTGGTGTGGAGTGTCCGCCCAGGCTTCCTCCTTCAGCTCAGCTGCTGGGCCCTGGGAAGGGACAGGCGCAGTCAGGCTGAGCCGTAGGCAGAGCACCCTGAGTGGGAGAAGCAAACCCACCGCTGAGGACGCGCCCTCTCCTTCGTCGCTTCTGCGTCGTCCCTTATCGCTAAGGTGCTAATTCGTCTCTAGTTTCAACTGGGCTGCTTGCTCTTAAGAGGAAATGGGACTGCACGATCCAGCCGCGGAGCCCAGGGCTCTTAGTCTCCCCCGGGTAAGAGGATGGACATCTCATCCCTGATGGTGGTCAGCGGGGCCACATGGATGTTTTGGCCGATGAAATGGGGCACAATAGCATAGCCCTGCCTGAGCAGAAGCCTCAGAGCCATGCCTAGGCTCCACGAGACCTGGTCCAGCGGCCCTGAGGACCCCAACCCAGCAGGCAGAGGCTGCACCTCCGCCCTGGTTCCAGAGGGAAGAGGCGCAGCTGACATGCTGCTGCACGAGCAGGAAATGCTGGGGAGGTGGGACGTGAGGTGCTGCTGTCTGATACTACAGTGTAACTGGCTAGAAACTGACTCAGAGCGGCACTATTACAGCAGAAAGAGACGACACGCACACACCAGCACCTGCTGTCCGTGGCTGTCAGGCCCTGCCTTGGCGTGGACAGCTCCGTGGTTGTGTTTGAGCCCCACACAGGCCTGGGGGGTGAATGCTGCCCTGGAGGAGAGCTGACCTCCGTTCCTCAAGCTTCCGTTCCCCTCATGTGCGCACAGGCCCCAACTTTCTTTTGGCAGCTCCCACGTGCCCCAGTGCTGGAGGGCTGCAGGGCGTGCAACCTCGTCCCAATGCTCAGAGGCATGGAAACAGCATCCATCGGGGCCCTGACCCTCTGGCCCGGTTCAGGCTGTGGTGGGGCCTCAGGATGGTTCCAGAGCCTTGGGAGTGCCCAGCACCCTTTGCTGGGACAGACACGCCTGGAGCCCCAGGCATCGGGCCACTGCTGGGACAAGCCCACAGCAGAATGAAGCCCGGCGGGGAGAGCTGCAGGCAGCCCGGGCACTCCTGCTTCTGTAGAGGGCCCAGCGTCTCCTTTCCTACTTCCCTTGGGTTCAAGGGCCTCCCTCGGCCTTTGTGACACATTCTCCTTGGTTTTTGTCCATTACAGCCTATTAGTGTGGCTCGAGAAGGTACCCTGCACCAATGAAGCCTGGAGAGGCAGAGCCACACTGCAGAGCCTCAGGCCAAGGGTGGCCGTGCTGGGCCAAATCTCCTCACATTGGCCTCATGAGCCCCTAGTTCACGGTCCACCAGGCAGCGTCAGCCTGTGGCTCTGGCCCCCAGAAGTGCTGTCCAGCAGCAAAGTCTCCTGCTCCTGGCTGCTGGCCAGAAGAGCCTAGCTCGGCCCCGCCTGATCAAGAGGAGAGGTCTGTGCCCTCTGATCAGCATCTTGGTGACAGAGTCACCCCTACTATAGCAAGTGGGCTTTCAAGGACATCAGGTGGCTGGGCTCAGGCTGGTGCCGACACTGTCTTCAGTTCCCGCAGTCTGAGAAAGCCCCTGAAAAGTCACTGGAGCGGGGCCATGGGAACCCCAGAAAGGCCTTTCCTGCTCCTGAATAATTCCCAAGCACCTAGGACTTCCCAGGCCGGGGTTCCCCAGCCCAACCTCCAGACCTGAAGAACAAGCAATGGCCAAGCGTGAGGTCCCAGGAGAAGGAGGAGGCAGCATGGAAGCAGGGTGGAGGGTAACGCCTCCAGAGGAAGACGCTGAGGGTCAGGCCGGCCCCGGGTCTGACCTGTCCTTGAGGTGGACAGACTTCTGCACTGGGGGCGGGGGCCTCCTGGACAACTGGCCAAGAGGTCACTGACACAGAGAGAAGAATGCTGAGGCCACGGCCGTTCCGGGCCTTCACGGCCACAGCTCAGCAGCACCGCGCGGGCGCCAGCACGGAGGCCAGCTGGGCTCCAGCATTGCGTAGCTCAGAGAAGACCAGTTGCGTTTCCCATAAGTAAGATTCTGTCCTGGGGAACCAAGAGCTGTGGCTCACCCCTATAATCCCAGCACTTTGGGAGGCTGAGGGGGGCAGATCACGAGGTTGGAAGACCATCCTGGCCAACATGGTGAAACTCCATCTCTACTAAAAATACAAAAATTAGCTGGGCGTGGTGGTGTGCTCCTGTAGTCCCAGCTACTCGGGAGGCTGAGGCAGGAGAATCGCTTGAACCTGCGAGGTAGAGATTGCAGTGAGCCAAGATTGCGCCACTGCACGATCACCCACTGCCTGGGTGACAGAGCAAGACTCTTCTCAAAATAAATAAATAAGATTCTGCCCTGGGGTTGTGGGGCCACAGGGAGACACCAACCCTTGGGATCTTAGGGCCAGGAGGGCGTGGCCCAGGGCTGCACTGCATGGAGAGACCCCAAGGGGGGATCTCTTTACAGACCCCAGCCCACTCCCCCAGGGGGCATCCCACAGACCCTTGCTTTTGTTTTTTGCTTTTTCTATTCCTGGCTCTTTTCATTTGCTTTCAGATCAACTGCTTCATTAAAAAACATCCGCCTATACTGCAGACAGAGGAAGGATCCATGCTTGCCAAGGGCTGGGGGAGGAGGAGCAGGCGGAGCACAGAGAGTTTCAGGGCAGCGCTGCTCTGCGTGACGCCATCACGGTGGGTCCAGGTCATCATGTTTCTCCAGACCCCTAGAATGCCCAGCACTGACTCTAAATGCTTATGTCAAGGCAGGTTCATCGGTTGTAAAGTCTGCACCGCTGTGGTAGGGGGTAGATAGCGGGGAGGCTGTGTGTCTGTAGGGGCAGGGAGTGTATGGGAAATGTCTGTACCTTTTGCTCAGTTTGGCTGTGAACCTAAAACTGCTCTAAAAAAAAGTCTATTTTTAAAAAGCATATGCCTGAAAGTCCTTGAAAATGCATCTTTCCCTAAATATTCAAATGTATGTTCATTAATAAAATACCACACATTTATTCTAAGTTTTAAATCTTCACAAATATTCCTCCAGTGATTGCATGAATTGTTCTCAAAAACGCTTTTCCAGACTGCCTGTGGAAGCTGCATCTAGAAGCCCACATTCCCGTGGCCAGCTCGCCAACGGTGGGCACGCATCAGGGTGAGTGGGTGGGGTCTGGGGTGACCCTGGCTTTCTGTCCTCTGTGCCCCTGCAGCCCCTTGAAGCGATGCCACCATCCTGCCACGGGTGAAGGCTCATCTCCACCTGTCTGCCTGGACTGTCCTTGTTGGGAAGTGAGCACTGCAGGGCCGCGTCGCTGGCAGAGAAGGTGCGGGTGCTGATATTTTGTGAGAGCTGGGACCCAGCCAGGCACCCCACGCACAGACCAGGCACGGATCCCCAGGTAACTGAAGAGACAATCCCACAGCAGGCAGAGCCAGGGTGTGGCCCCCCAGGATTTTGGCTCCTGGGGATTCAGAGCCCTGGGCCTGGTGCAGCAGGGTGCATTTCTCAGCCCATCAGATGACACAAATGGAGTGGGTTGAATTGTGTCCCCAGATGATCTGTTGAAGCCCTCACCCCACATCCGTGAATTCGACCTTCTCTGGAAGTGGAGTCACTGTGGGTGTGTGTGTAAAGCTGTGAGTTGGAATGAGGTCACGCTGGAGACACGGGGGCCCCGATCCAGCGCGCTGGTGCCTGGTAAGCAGAAGAAAGACTCGACGATACGCACAGAGGGAAGCTGGCACGAAGGCACAGGAAAGAAGGCCTGAGAGAGAAGGCGGAGGCAGAGGCTGGAGTGATTCCCTGTGAGCCAGGGATGCCAAGGGCTGCCAGCAGCAGAGAAGCCAGAAGAGGCAAGGAACAGATTCCTCCCTGCAGGCTTCCAGGGAGCTCAGCTCGACACGCTGCACCTTGATCGCAGACATCTGGCCTCCAGCCAGAGACGGGACACGTTTCTGCTATTGTCAATGACCCTGTGTGTGGCCATCTGCTGCAGCAGCCATGGGGAACTTGTACCAATATCAGGGCCAGGAACACAGCTGGGCACGGCTCTCCCTGGCTCCCTTGGTCACTGTCCCTGTCACAAACAGGGGGTGGAACAGCCTGGGGGGTTCCTTGCTGCCCTCCAGGGCTGTGTCTGAGTGCTGAGCCAGCCCCAGGAGGCCGGGGCTTCGGAGCCCAGGGGAGCCACACAAAGGGATGTCTCCACCCAGAACTGGAGCAGGAGGGATGAGGTCTTCCAGGCCAAGGACAGGAACAGGATCAGGGCCTCCTCCTCTCAAGGTGGCCCCTGCCAGCTGCCCCTGGAGCTGCAAGGCTACAAGGACCTGACCCTGGTGGGCTCCTCTCACCACCCTGCAGGGAACCCACTCTCATCCCCAGCCCCTCTCCTGCCCCTCACACCACCACCCTGCACCCCACCCCAAACTGGGTGAACCCCCACAATCACAGGCCCTTCCTGCTGGCAGATGTCCCAGGGACACAGAGAGGAGTGCTGGAGGAGGGACAGGGAGAAGAGTGCCCAGGGGGATGACTGGGAGGAGGTTGGCCAGGAGCATTTCAGTGGCCGCTCAAATGCTCAGCATCACTGGTGCTTGAGGACTTCCAGTGTGCCCAGAAAGAGGAGCACATTTACGAAGGCAGCGATAGGGATGGTGGCCGCCCTCATCAGGGAGACGGAGGTCCCGCCTAGGGCTCATAAGAGGTGCGTGCTGGCAGTGACAATGGGGGCAAGAGGGGCAGAGATGAGACACTGTGATGCAAGGATTGCATTTGAGCCTGATGAAGAAGGAGCTGTTGAGAGTGTCCCGCTGTTATAGCCCCAGCCCGCCAGAGTTGGGGAGTCCCCACAGCTCAAGGGATCCCGGCTTCAGAGACACACACAGGGTGCAAGCCACATAAATGGGCTGGGGAACCCCTCCGCCACATGAACCCAACAGTCATTGGGGCATTCCAGAAGCACCGTGGTCTTGGTCCTGAGCTGCAGATACAGATATTCCCAAGGGGAAACCCAGTGACAGGTACATGGAATCTCTGGATTTTTTTTTCGCAACCTCCTGTGAATATATAATTGTTTCAAAATAAAAAGTTAATCAGACCAGCATGATCAGTGGTGTGACGATGTGTGTGTGTGCTCATGTGTCTGTATGCATATGTGCATGTATGTGCATGTGTGAACGTGTGTGCTCATGCATGTGTGTATGCATGTGTGAATGCATGGGTGGTGTGTGCATGTGTGCATATGTGTATATGTGTGTGCCTGCATGTGTGTGCATGTGTGCATATGTGCATGTGTGTGCGTGTGTGCATATGTGCATGTGTGAACGTGTGTGCTCATGCATGTGTGTGCATGTGTGTATGCATGTGTGTGGTGTGTGCACATGTGCACATATGTATATGTATGCACTCATGTGTGGTGTGTGCATGTGTGTATGCTTGTATGCATATGTGCACGTGTGTGCATGCATGTCTGTGGTATGCATATGCATGTGCGTGTGTGCACATGCATGCGTGTGCGTGCATGCGTGTGCGTGTGTGTGCGCGCATGCATGTGTGTGCATGTGTGTGCATGTGTGTGTGCATGCATGTGGGGTATGTATGCATGTGTGTATGCAAGTGTATGCATATGTGCATGCATGTGTGTGGTATGTGTGCATGTGTGCATGCATGTGTGTGCGTGTGTGCATATGCGTGCGTGTGTGCATGCATATGTTGTGTGTGCCTGTGCATGTGTGTGCGAGTGTGCATGCATGTGTGCACATGTGTGCGCATGTGTGCGTATGTGCATGTGTGCATGCATGTGGGTATGTGTGCATGTGTGTAAGTGGGCTGATGGCAGAATCTCAGGAGCATGGCTAATCTGACCCATTTCAATCAAGTCCATAAAGTCAGTGATTCTGGAAAGACCTCTGTGGCAAACCATGAGAAGACTTGGTGACAGAACCACTCAGCCATGAGACCAGGCTCCTCCCGAAGACAGCGGTGACCCTTTTCTGTTTGTGCCACTCGATGTGGATGGAGGCAGCTCAGCAAGGCAAGCACTGGCCATGCATGCATGAGAGGGAGAGGATGAGTCATTGCCACACGTCCCTGTTCCCTGTCCCCAGCGCTGTCAGCCCAGAGCTGTGAGGCAAGATGAGGGGCAGATGAGAGCTGAGGGCAGAAGGAAAGAGCTGGATGCCCTGGCAGAAAACACAGACCTGGGCAGGAGGGTGGCAGGAGCTCAGTGGAGAGGCAGGGGCTGCAGAGTCAGGCGTGGAGGAGGCTGTCAGGAGAGGCTGCCGTACTTTCTTGAATGCAGCCCCACTGGTTAAGATGCAGGAAAAGACAGGGGTTTCTTTTAAAATGCTCTATGTCAGCTGGAAGAACGGGGGTCTTGGATGAAGCCTGTACGGACTGGACCTCATGGGGCAGCCAGCAGTAGGTTTCACAGCAGCTCCGCGATAGGTGGGATACCAGGTTTTCTTGGTGGTGAAAGTTTACTTTTGGCTCCATCTCTCAGAGCACGACCCCCTCTGACAGGTCAGACGCCGATGACCTCAGCACAGCCTTGGCACTTCTCGGCACAGCTGCACGGGGATCGTGTGTGAAACCACAACTTGACTTCTTCCAAAACTCTGGGATTCCCTTGGCGTGGGGGGCTGGTGCTGGGCCAGTGGTCACCAGCCTCACGGCCCGCCCACTCCCCACCCTGTGGCTCCTCAGTGTCCCCTCCAGCACATAGGTCCTGGCTTAGTTGCTCAGAGAGGGATTTTTCCAGCAAGGCATCTGCAGGAGCTCTGGCAGTGCTCCTGACCCACCCGCAGGTTTTCGAGGAGCCGCCACAGGCTCTTTCTTGCGGGACGTGAAGCCGTAACTAGTTTTTCCTCCCTTGCCAAATTGGGAGCCTGCGGGTCTGGTAGCACTGAGGAAAACACAGCTCAGTGTATGGCTGAACAGTGAGCCCAGGGCACATGTGTGTGCACATGCCTGAGGAAGAGAGTGGACGCTGACGCAGGGAGCCTCTTCTCCAAGGATTTCACCTGTCTGCCCAGGCCACACGTCTCCCAGCAGTACCACTTTCAGCAGAGCTAAAAGAGTCATCCCTTTTGCTTCAGCAAAAGAAACGTCGGCCTAGAAGCTTTAAGCATACTCCCACAATGGGCTTTAATTATCGGAGAAGGTTGGCAATACATTTGCATTTTAATTAAGATTAATGAGTCATGCATGATTCATCAGGCCATTCCTCTCTGTTGGCGGAGCAGTGATGAGAAGGCCACTGTGTCGCTGAGGGGCCATCTGCAGGGACGGCGTGTCACATCCGAGAACGCTTCTCTGCGGTCCCTCCCCTGCAGTCCCAGCAGCTATCTGTCCTCACACACGCTGCAGCCACTCCTCGTCCATGTGACCTGGGGGCTTTCTGCTTCTCCAGAAAGGGCGTACTGAGTGCAAGTACACACACAGTTACCCTGTAGGTGCCAGTAAACGCAGCATTAAATAACAGCAAGTCTATGGTTAAGTACATTTGAGAATTGCCAGGTTACACACACAGAATCGTGTGTGTTTCCACCGCGGGACTTCTCAGAGCCTTTAATGTGTGTTCACATGTGCTCTGTGAACCCCCAGATTCATTTGTACACAGAAGCTTTCCTTCCAGTAAACCAAAATTAGAATTCTAAGCCCCCCGACTGCCCAAATGGCTCCCTTGCTCTTGGCCAAGGGGATCCCAAAGGAACCTGATAAACTAGTTCAGGCCAGGGTGGGAAGAGGCAGGGTTGGGCAGGCCTCATACTCTCCCGCCTGGAGTTGAGGCACAGCTGACCAGCATTAACGTGAAAATAGAGATCAGAAGACTGGCAGGACAGACGCTTTGTAGCAATACCACACCACCTTCCAACCTGACTACTATGGCATCACGTGATGGACAGCAGGCCCGGAAAGAAATCAAACTGCTTTACCCCCAGAATACGTTTCTTTGACATATTTTGAAATGGCCCTGCAAAGCTGTCTCTTCGGGGGGGAATTTGCATTCTGTAGAGAATTCCCTGCCCTTCATAGGTCTTTTACAGAGAGTCTGACACATTTTAAGGTCCCATAAGAGACATTCACCCCCTGTTCTCTCTGAGGCCTGCTACCTGGGGCCGCATCTACATAACCAGAACCTTGGCTTCCAGGACCCCCCATTTCTTCCTGCTGACCCCAAACTTCTTAGGCAAATCTCAATTCTTTCAGCCAACTGCCAGTCAGGAAATCTTTGAATCCACCTGTGACCTGGAAGCCCCTCGCTTTCTGGGTCTAACCACTGTACACCTTACACGTGTTGACGTACATCTCTGCCGTCACTTCTGTCTCCCTAACATTCCTGAAAGCAAGCTGCAACCCGACCACCTCGGACACATGCTGGCAGGACCTCCTGAGACTGTGTCACGAGCCACGGTCCTTAACCTTAGCGAAATAAACCTGTAAATTGCTTGAGACCTGTCTGACATTTTTTGGGTTACACCTCCAAACCGGGAATTGGTGATCCAGGAAAATGCTCCATGGTGGGGACATTTAGCAGCTGACAGAGCCCAGGCAGCCCTCCAGGAATGGATGCACACTGGTGCCAGGGAAACCTGCGCAGAGATGGCGTGGGGGAGGGGTTTCTCAACACTCCACGGTGTCCAGGCAACAGCGTGCATCTTTACCGGACGCTGCTCTCTGTCGCTCAGCTGGCCTGTGAGTGTGGCATGGGCCACTCCCGAGTGTGGCTTGCTCACTGTGGGATCCCCAGCACTTCAGGTGGTGCCCAGAGCACGGTGGGGGTCCCCAGACAGAGCAGAACACACGAGGGAATGCGCATTCAATCCCCGTCTCCTAAGGAGGCTGTGCCCTGCCCTGCTGGGACGACAACGGAGGGGCAAGTGTCTGAATAACCCTCCAACCATTGAAACCCCAACATCCCTCCAACAGCTTCTTGAGAGGGGGTGTGAGGCTCACTGCACGTGAGAAACTTACTGAACAACATACAAAGGCCGTTACAATCCACTTAATGACTTGGGGACTAGGCAGACAGCTGGCGTCTCTGAATTAGACAATAAGGGAACTCTTCCGGGCATGGAGGCAGGGGAAGAGGTTTCTGTGTGTTCATTCTCCCCCCTCATCCCGGCCACGTGGGTATGGATTGCACTGGGCTGGAGGTCTGGGTCTCAGGGCTTGGGGAGCTGATCCTGCACCTCTGCCTGTCCTCACCACCAGGCTACCAGTCAGTGCATCCCCCCAGGGAACCACATCAGCGCCAGCAGCTCCGGGCCCGGCTCCCTGACCCCTGTCCAGACCTCAGGAGATGAAATAGACCCAGGCCCAGCCAGGGTGTGGGGTGGGGAGGGATTGGGGGATTATTCAGGGCCCAAGGGAAGGAGGAGAGACCATTCTGGGGAACGGGGCACAGAGGGAACGAAGACAGAGGGGCATGGTGAGAGCTGGGGCTGAGGCCAGCAGGGACCCTCAGGGGACAGCAGGGGTGCCCACCCCACCGTGCGGGCAGCCTCTGGCGAGTGAGTATCTGTGGCCTCCCTGGTGCCTTCGGTCCCCGCGTCCCTGTCTCTTCTTGTCTACCTGAGCCTGGGTAGGAAGGTGGCAATACCTCTGCTGAAAGGTGGAAACCAAACCCTCAGTGCCAGGCAAAGCCAAAAGGAAGGGACCCCTGACCGCTGGGAAGAGCGCCCCGGAGCCGCACCATGGGGTGAGCCGATGGCACGTCCGGGTTGCCGGCGGCGGTGGTGCTTCCTGGAGCCACAGGGCTGCCAGGGCTTGCGCATGTCTTTAGCCATGACGCACGTTTGGGTCAGGACCAGACCTGGAATTTGGTTCTGGCTTTACTGAGAAACCTGGCAGGATCTCGGGACACCGCCCGGGTCACCTGCATGCCAGCACCGTGAACCATAGGAATGGAGGCCGGGCGGAAGGCGGCTCCGCTCTGTGCCGGGGCCCGCTCCTCCTCCTCCTCGATAACCCTCTTCAGTCAAAGAAAAAATGAAATGGGGCCCGCATAAGAGCAACGCAAAAGTCCATGCATCTGGATTTTCAACTTTTCCAAGCAGAGCTGGAAACCTGTGTTTCACGTCAACTCTCCCACATGGTCAAGACTTGAAGTCCTGGCTCGGCCACTCACCAGCCTGGGACAAGCTCCGGACTCCTTCCAATTTGGTTTAAGAAGCTTAACAAATGGTGGTGTTTGCTGGGGCGGGAGTCGTTGAGGGAGGAGGGGGTTCGGGCGAGAATCCAGAGTTCCCTTGAGATAAGTCCAAGGACCGATGCCCCTGACCTGCCAGGACCCTGGGGCTCCATCCTCAGGCCTTGGCCCACACACAGGGCTCTGCACCAGGCCTTGGAGCCCCTGGCCTGGCACGCCCAGCATGCCCGGCACGCCCGGCTAGTTGGGCCTGCTCCACCCCCGACCCTGCTCCACCCAAGCTGGCCGTCTGCTGGGGCCTGTCCCTCAGCCATTTCTTTCAGCCTGGCCGCCTGGCCCCTGCCAAGTCCTCAGACTGCAAAGGTGTCTGTTGTTGGTCTGAAATTCAAACTGAGCTGCGCATCCATGGTGTCTTCTCGGTCACCCCGTGGAGCGAGGGCCCTACTGGAGTCTCCTTTCTTAGGGTCTGCAGGAAGCCCGGACCCAGGCGGCCGCAGCTTACCTCGCACACTGGCAAAGGAGAAAGGTCCAATGCCAGCCACCTGCGCTCACCTCAGCGCCCCCGCTCCGGGAGGCGGGACCTTAGACTGAAGGGCCTGTGCCCCTCTTCCCCAGGCAGGTGCTGGCCTTCCTCTGCGTCCTTTGGTCTGTGTCTTGTGCGGGGGACCCCCTCACAGGTCTGCTGGCCCTGCGCTCCAGCTCTAATACGGAGGAGGCTGCTCTGAGCGCTGGTGGATCTAATCGGGGATGAGCTTGACAGTTGCTGCCAGGGGTCCTTCCTCTGGGGGACCCTCAACCACCGGTGTTGCTAAGTGTTTCACTCCTGGTCCCTCTGCTTTCCAAGGAGGGGTGCTCCAGTGCCCTGAGGGGTTTAACCCAGCTCACACTGCACCAGCTCCCGGGAGGGCCACCAGTATGTGCAGAGGTCACCAACTGGCTCTAACGGGGGCTCTTGTCCCCCCGCCACCCTGCCCGAGCTCTGTGGTCATCTCTTCAGAGTGACCATCCCCTCTGCAGGCAGCCTTCCACTGTGGAAGCATGAGCCCCCCAGGACCTGGGGGAGGCACAAGAGCACGGGTCTGTGTGTGTGTGCACGTGTGTGCCTGTGTGCCTGTGTGTGTGGCATGTGCATGTGTATGTGTGTGCCTGTGTGGCATGTGTGTGGTGTGTGCATGTGTGTGCAAGTCTGTGTGCCTGTGTGTGCTATGTGCATATGTGGCGTGTACACATGTGTGCATCTGTGCCTATGTGCACTACGTGCACGTGTGTGCCATGTGCATGTGTGTGCTATGTGGGTGTGTGTGCCTGTGCATGCTATGTGTATGTTGTGTACATGTTAGGTGTATGTTAGGTATATGTGTGTTATGTGCTATGTGTATGTTAGGTGCTCCTGTGTGCTATGTGCATGTGTGTGGTGTGTGCATGCCTGTGTACCATGTGCACGTGTGTGCCTCTGTGCACGTTGTGCATGGGTGTCCCTGTGTGTTATGTACATGTGTGTGGTGTGTGCATGTGTGAGCACATGTGCCTGTGTGTACTATGTGCATGTGTGTACTATGTGCATGTGTGTGGTATGTGCATGTGTGTGCTATGTGCATGTGTGTGGTATGTGCATGTGTGTGCTTTGTGCTATGTGCCTGTGTGTGTATGTGTGCATGTGTGTGGTATGCACACGTGTGCATGTGTGTGGTGTGTGCATGTGTGTGGTGTATGCCTGTGTATAGGCCTGTCCTTTAGCAAGTGTGGCAGGCCCCATTCCCCCTAGGTGACAAGCACCCCTCCCTGCAGCTGTCCCCTCGCACCCCAGGGCCAGCAGGGTGTCTCAGCCCACTCACCACTCTGCCTCAGTCTCCCAGTCTGTCAGTCTGGCAGTACAGTGTGCCTCATCTGAGGTCTCCAGAGACACCCAGTTCAGGTGGCAGGCAAATGCCCGGACACGGGTGGAGTCCTATTCCCGGCACTCCCAGGACTCACTCCAACTCCACAGCCTCGGGTCGGTGCCTGGACACCTGGCCTTTGGCAAGCTTTCGGGGAAGCTGAGGCAACCTGGTCTTTGCAGGCAGGGGCCATGCCATGGTGCACAGCAACTCAACCCCCCTTTCTGGCCACCATGGGCCACCCCACCCAACTTCTCACCCGTGGCCTCCTGCATGTTTGGGTTTTGTGCAAATGGGGTCCCGGCTGCCCGCTCCTGTGCTCCTGCACTGGGCGGTGCCAGGCAGTGTGTGGTCGGGGCTCCCCACCTGGATGGGTGTTTGGGGCTTTCCTGTCTGGGTTGTGTTGGCAGGAACTGCAGAGAGCAGGCTTCTGATTTCCGGTGCGTGGATGTGCTGCTGCGCCCCAAGGGTGTGTTAGTTCCGTGTTCACCAAAGCACACAGATGATGATGTCCCCAACCAGAATAAGAAGCATGGGGAATGGGCGTCCAACGCACAGGAGCCATGCCTGGGCCGAGGGCTGTGCTCACCTGAGGACAGTGACCCACACTCTCCACTTCGTCTCCGTGAACTGGGGGCAGAGGGGCCCCAGAGGCTCCGCCAGAGGAAGCCTGGCTGGGCCCTCCTGAGCCAATGCAGGGCCCCCGGAGACCCCTCCGGCAGGGCCCCTGGAGACCGCCCGGCAGGGCCCTGGATTGCTTCCTCAGCCCATCTGCACTTGGCTGGACAAACTGTGTGTCTGTTTGCCTGTTTGTGTGCTTTTGTGGGTGCCAAGCTAGAAGCCACTGAATCTGATCTGTCCCGAGCCACCTGAGCAGCTGTGCCTGATACGTACCACAGTGGGCCCTGCCCTGGACACCTGCAGGATCAGAGAGGAGGAACCAGATGCACAGACCTGCCCCTGGACCCACGATCTGGCTGAAAGGAAAGGCACACAGCTCATAGGGAAGGCCACATGTTCCCATCCTGAGGGGGGGCCTTCCCTTTCTGGGCACCCAGGTGTGGGCAAGGCAGGGAGTCACCCTCGGACACCACAGAAGCTGCAGGCGCTCCCCGAGGCCCGGTGAGCAGAAGCCCTGCTCAGGACTCTTCTACGGGCTCCAGCTCACATTAATTTCTAGACAGTTCCATGGCGGCTTCAGTGCTTGGCTGCTTTGCCTCCCTGCATTGAGGACTTTGCCCAGACTTTGCCCAGTGCTGGAGAAGCTCAGTGCCACCCTCACCTGCCTCTGCTTGCTGAGGCCTTTTCCCCGGAGGAAGAGATGCCTCCCCCTCCACAGCTCTTCACTTCAGGGGTCCTTGAAGACCCCACAGGAAGTCCCACCAGGAATGTGGGGGTGGAGGCAGCTCCATTCCCCTGCACCCCAGCTCTGGATCAGCCCCTTGGCAAGGCCCCTTGAGGGATCCATGCAGAGGGCAGGGGGCCAGGAGCACTCAACGTCCCAGAGCAGCCCTTCCTCTGGAGAGTTCATGATGGGCAGAAGTTAAGGGGCTTTTCCGATGCCAGGAAAACAAGCTCTGTGGGCCTTAAATGCAGGTTCAAGTGTTTGCCGCTGTCCCAGAGGAGAGGGGAGCACAGGAAGCCACAGACATCGGTCAGGAGGAGCTGGGCGTCCCTCCCCAGCCCTGAGCGTCCCTCCCCAGCCCTGAGCCACCAGGAATTCCAGGGAGAGCACAGGCCAGGAGAAGCCCCCACCCAGCCCTCTGCCTGGCTCCATCTCCGGGAGATTCCCCTCCCTCTGCTCTCCTTCTCCGTCCTTCCAGAAGCTTCCCCGACTCCCCTGCTCTGCCACACACACTGTTGGCCAAAATTCACTTTTAAGTATTGATAGAAAAGTTTCTTTACTGATGGTGTCCCGCATATTTTTGGATAATTGAATTCCAAGAGGTGCTTTGTTTTGTTTTTATGTGAGCCGGTGGGCCTGGAAGAACCTTCCACAGAGGAGCCTCCAGCTCTGATCCCAAACCCTGTCTCTCCTTAACTCCTGGGACTCACTCCTGTCCCAACTCGACCTCCCACTTGCAGGTGCGCGGGGCAGTTTCCTGGAAGCCACTTGTGTTCTGGATGGCTGTGACATGCCCATAAGTGACCATGAGCCATCCCTACAGTCACCTCATAACCCCAACTGGATACAGTTTGGGTGTCTTTACCCCCAAAATGCCATGGCCATTCCAGTGCCCACAGCAGGAGGGTGCCTGGGGTGGGGAGGGAAGCTGCAGGCTAGAGAGCCGGTGGGAAACAGGACCGGACAACACACTTTTGTGGAGTTTGCACCGACTCATGCCACTCACGCAGCTGCCGGGGGCACTTCCTGTCCAGGCTCTAGTGTCTCTGGCAGGTGGGAGCCCCTTCAGTGACCTCGGCCCCCCACCTTGAACCTCCAAAGAAAGGAGCATTTCTTACCCAGCAACAAGCCCTGTGGATAGTGAGGGTCCTGGGAGGGGACAAGGAGGAACTGAAGACCAGCTCCATGGGACAAAGGCACCGGCTGTCTCCAGACTGCAGTCCCCTGGCCGGGACTGGAGGGACGGAGCAGGTATGACTAGGACCCAGCAGCCAGCGTATGTGTGGCTGCTGCAGTGCCACTTCCGTCCCCCTCCCAAGGCCCTGTGAATCATGGGGGACCGTCACCCCTGTGGAGTGTGAGAAGTCACCCCCGCCCACCTGGGAGCTGCCAAACGTCATTAAGTCCCTACGGTGATGGTGACGCGGGCACTGAAAGCCCAGAGAAATAGGCCAGCAGGGGGAAGGAAGGAGGGAGGGATCCGGGATGCCGGGCCTTTGTGTCCAGGCTCAGGGACACCAGGGACATCGTCTGAGCATCGAAAGAAAGAGGCTGGGGGCTGGGGCCAGGGCAGGGGCCCTGTGTGTATAGGAAGGGAAGACCCAGGCAGGGAGCCCAGCCTGCTAAAGGCACTGGGAATTAAGATACAAAAGGCACAAGGCGGAACACGCGTGGGCCTCGAAAGGCTCGCTCGGAGCTCTGCATGGGCTGGCCCCAGGAGTGTTAGCGAGAGCGCCCACCGTTCCAGCCCACGGACCCCCTGGCCCCAGCAGGCTGTAGACCAAGCCTTGTTCCTGGGGCTCCGTGGAGTATGAAGGAGAGAGTGCCAGCCAGAGCAGACCTCAGAGAGGGTCCCTCCAGCGGCAAACGCTCACCCTCTGTCCCTTCCCTGCTGGGCACGACTCAGGGAATCAAATAATTCCTGATAGTCCTTTCCTGGGGTTTAAGGCCAACTTTTAGGTACCCACCCCAGGCTGCAGCCAGGAAAAAGTGAGGCGGGGCGTCAGGAGCTGTGTAAAAGGTGCAGTGATGAGCGGCCATGGGCAAGCCTCTGCCCTCTGGGCCTCTGCCGGGACACAGGTGTCCTTCCCCTGGCTGGAATGATGCCCAGCGTGGGCCCGTCCAGCTCCACCCTGCCCCCAGCCTCCCCTGAGCTCACCACGAACAGGCCCACCAGGGAAGTAGGGCTGGGTACTGCCTGGCACCCCCAAGAGCTGGGGCCAGGCAGGGAGGCCATACAGATCCACCTGTCCCCAGGTAGGCAGGTCCCACAGAACCTGGACAGGTGTGTGACCTGGGCAGGGGTGGCAGCAGAAACACAGGTCCTCATTAAAGAGAAAGCCTGGTCCTGGGTGTGTGCGTTGCTGTGAGTGTGCACGCTTGTGGGTGTGTGGGAGAGTGTGTGTTGTGGCATGTGTGGTGTGTGTGTGTCCGTGGAGTGTGTGTGGTGTATGTGTTCCTGGTGTGTGTGTGTCCCAGGTGTGTGTGTCCCTGGAGTGTGTGTCCCTGGTGTGTGTGTCCCTGGAGTGTGTGTGGGAGAGTGTAGTTGTCCCAGAATGTGGTTCGGGGCCCAACACCTGAGGCGAGTGGGCGCAGCATGCTTCTGTGTTGCTGAGAGCCGGAGAGGACATCTCAGAACCTACGGAGCTTTCCGGATCCGGGTATCTGGGTCTGGGGCCTGGCTGCTGGGCGGGCCAGGGAGCGGGTCGGGGAGCGCTCCATGGAGAGCCTTCCAGGATGACATTGGCCTGGCCGCTGCTGCAGTCCCAGCCCAGCCTTCCGCCTCTCCTGCTTCAGAAGCCCTTGGCCGACCCCAGGCACTGCCCCGCCATCACCCAGAGCATCGGCCATAAGACAGCAAGACCTGCTATGCCCGCTGGGTGCTGCTAGGACTGCCCAGCTCCCCTGCTGCTCCGTGGACCTCCGGGATCCGGGTGGGATGGGTCGGGCCTTTTCTGGTGACTGGTGTTTGCTGGGCTTCCGTGGGGCCGCCGAGCGCCGACAAGGGGTCACAGTGAGGAGTGATAAAGCCCGAAGCCTGCCCTCATGGGGAGTCCGTCTCCTCAGGGCACAGCCTTGTTCCAGGGATCACAGAGGCTGGCAAGTGCCACGCCATCCGCGTGCATCGCGCACCTCCCATGCCCTGCCCAGCATCCGGGACAGGAGGCCCAGGGAAGGGAAGGATGAGGCCCAAGGGCACGGGGCTGGCCAGGGCTAGCCCACGCCTGCCTGCCTGCCCCAAAGCCGGGTTCCTCTCTCCACCCAGCTCCCAGCTTTGCCCCAGAAAGCAGGAAGGACCAGGCACTTGATTTGGGGCACAACTTAAGTGGGAGGGGCTAAAACCATCAAGATGAAAATACTTGAGTGCAGTACTTTTTAAATGAACATTAATGCACAATTCATCATGAGCAAAATGTCAAACTCTGAATAAGTCAAGACCCGCCTCTGTGTGACGCAGCTGGGGGGCGAGTGCTCAGCCCACCCCAAACCTCTGGGCCGAGCTCCAGGGAAATGCTGCCAGCTTCTGACTTCCAGCAGAGCTGCCCCGCTACCTCCCCACCCCCCCACCCCCCCACCGCCGCTGCTAGACGGTTTCCATAGCCACCAGCCCAGGTAGCAGGGAGGCACACCAGTTCAGGGGCTGCTAAGAGACACTGGGAAGAAGGGGGAACCCTGCCAGGAAGGGCCTCCACACTTCCTCTGGAGGAAATGTGACCTTGAAGGGTGAGGAGAGGAAATCCCTCCTGCCGGGGAATTTCCCAAGCCAGGGATCTCTGCCTCATGAGAATGGAGCCACCCACCCCAGGGCTAGGGGAGGCTGCTCCCTTCCTTCCTTCCTCCTTTCCTCCTTCCCTCCCTCCCTTCCTTGTCCCTGTCCCTGCCCCCAGGAGCCTCAGAGCTCACTACCTAGGGGGAATGCCCAGTAGACCGTGCAGCTCTGGCTTTCTCACACACTGCCCTTTTGGATGATGATTTATGGATGCTAGTCATTACGAAGGAAGAAAAGCCGTGTGCAGTGCAGGAGTGAGTTTGCTTGATTAAAAGCCCTCACCAGTTGCTGACACCCTGGGGATGTGTCTGAGGGGCGGTGAACGTGGCTTCCAGATTTCTCCTGCTGCAGAGGCTTGGGCAGTTCCAGTGGCAGTTGGCTGCAGGGTGAGCAGGGAGTGCCAGGCAGGAGGCAGGGGCCTCACAGGAAATAGATGCTACATGCAAATTGGATCACTTAAAGAGCATTTAATAAAGGAATTACTTACAAGAACAGGACAGGGTTGGGAGACCAGGAGGGATGGGGTGCTCTGGGGGCAGCCTGGGAGGGAGCTGCGTCTTCCCAAGGCCTGGAAGGGGAGGGCGGGAGCTGGTGCCTACCCGGGCCTTGTAGCTGTTGGTAAGAAGGCCCTGGACAGGAGCCGCACCCCTCCCCACCACAAAGGACACAGCAAGCCCTGAGCCCTGGAGGGCAGTGGAAATGGCTTCCTCAGGCAGGGTTCTCCTGAGTAATAGACCAGGGGGATTTGTCCCCGTTTTCCTGATATAAAAACAATAGTCTGTTTACATAGATGTATAAATGTTTAAAGTTTTGTTTGTTTGTTTGAGACAGAGTCTCCCTCGCCAGGCTGGAGTGCAGTGACACAATCTTGGCTCACTGCAACCACCTTCTCCCAGGTTCAAGTGATTCTCCCATCTCAGCCTACTGAGTAGCTGGGATTACAGGCAACTGCCATCATGCCTGGCTAATTTTTGTATTTTAGTAGAGATGGGGTTTCACCATGTTGGCCAGGCTGGTGTTGAACTCCTGACCTCAGGTGATCCGCCCACCTCGGCCTCCCAAAGTAGAGATTTATTTTAAAGCATTGGCTCCTGGCGGCTGGGCAGTTCAAAACCTGCAGGGCAGGTGGTGGGTGGGAAACAGGCGGTGATGTGTGCGTTACAGTTTTGAGGCAGGTGTTCTTTTCAATGAAGCTTCCGTTTTCACCCTTAAGGGCTTCCTTTGATGAGATGAGTCCCTCCCTGAAAAGTCGAGGCTAACCTCCTTCGGGTCATCTGACTGTGGGTGTTGAGCGCCTCTGCAGAATACCTTCCCAGCTACACCTGGGTTCGTGTTTGACTGAGCACTTAGGTACTGTGGCCTGGCCAGGATTATAGGTAATGCAAACCTCATCCTCCCAATTTTGCCTCTCCCGTCCTGGGCTTCTCTGCCAGGGCTTCCTATGGCTGAGCCAGAGGAGGAGAGGGTCTTGAGGGTGTGCAGAGAGCTCAGCAGAGCAAGAAGACGTCGGCCAGGCTGGGGCTCCTAGAGACTTGGGTAGGAACCTGACGTTTAGTTCCAGGTCTGCAGGAAACCATCTGGAGCTCCGGGTAGGGGAGGGTTCCCTGTGATGAGATTCCGTAACAGACAGGCTTCTTCCTGCCCCTCCCCTTGCCCCTCACCAGTGGAACCGATGGTGGTGGAGTATGGGGCAAACGCCTGTGCTGACCACCTGTGAGCTTTGGTTTCCTCCACTAGAAAACTGGAGGGCTAAAAACACGTCCCTGCAGAACATGTGAAATGACCTCCTGATGTGCCCAACGCTGCCTGTGCGGGCTCTGGCAATGCCTCAGTGCCTTCCTAAGACATACCCTCCTTCACCCCACACAGTCTCTGGGGCAGAGATGGGACAGCTGGGGGCTCAGGCGATTTCCCCTACCAAGTGTTGCAATGGATTGAGAACTCCTCCCAGAACGTCCGAGGCCACCTGCATTTTCAGAAGAAACTTCCACCATACAGGCACTTTTTTCAGGATGGAGGAAAGCCTTGAGAGACACAGCCCTGGCAGGCACAGCGTCTGAGCTCTGAGACCCTCCTGCTGTGCCCGAGAACCCAATGTTACCGAAGACGATGGCATCAGACCCCCGAGCAGGCAGGGAGGCAGCGGGCGCTCCTGGGCGTCTGTGGGCTCCTCTGTAGGGCGGGGAGGTGCTGGCTCACTTAGACTCCTCCGTCCATCACAGAGTGGAATGTGGAGGCAGCCACAAAAGTCACAGAAACCGTGTGTGGGCCCCCAACCTGGCAGGAGGGAGGAAGTAAAATCGGGGGTGCACCCAGTAGAGACACCTCCCCAACCCCAGACCCGCTGGGCCCTCTGCAGGCTCCTCCTCTAGCCCGGCCAGTGTTCACGGTTGGGGGCACGCTCACTAAGCCCTCGCATTGCTTTCCCTCCTCTCCCTGGCCCCCGGGGACTCCCTGTCTGCCAGGTGATACAATGCACACCTTCAACTTAGCACGTTCCACCCTGACACAGGTCACTCCACTCCACGTGTGTCTAAGAGCCCTGCCACAGCGACTCCATCGCTCCTTCCTGCTCTTGGTGCTGGCTTTTTCTTTCCTTTTCTTTTTTTTTGAGATGGACTCTCGTTCTATTGCCTGGGATGCAGTGCAGTGCCTTGATCTCGGCTCACTGCAACCTCCGCCTCCCAGGTTCAAGGGATTCTCCTGTCTTAGCCTCCTGAGTAGCTGGGACTACAGGCATGCACCACCATGCCTGGCTACTTTTTGTAATTTTAGTAGAGACGGGGTTTCACCATGTTGGTCAGGCTGGTCTCAAACTTCTGACCTCAAGATCTGCCCCATGCTGGTGCTTTGATTGCCATTGTTAGCTGCCGCACAGGGTTGGGAGAGGCTGGACCATGACACAGTAATAAACAAACCTCCAAAATCTCATAGCTTAATCCTGCTACAACATATTTCTCTCTAGGGCAAGCAGCACACTGATTGGCAGGGCTTTCCTCCGGGGTCACTGGGGATCCCGGCTCCCCGTCTCCTGTGCCACCCTCACAGACATGCCTCCAGGATCCCACAGCAGAGAGGGGCCTGTGGAGGAGGTATGCAGCTCTGAGTGTGTTGGCAAGCAGACACGCGGTCCTTCTGCTCAGAGCCCATTGGCCATGGCTGATCATGTGGTCCCAAGCTCACCTCAAGGGACGCTGGGAGTGAAGAAGAGCATGTGGAATATTTAGCAAATACTACTGCCCTTCCTCCACAGAAATGTGGGGCAGCTGGGCATGTCTAAAATTAATCAGTTTTTAAGAATGTTCAGTAAGATCCCATCCTGGGAAGAAAACCCTATTTTAAAATATATCATATAGAATATACAAAACATATACACATACAGATATAGAGTGTATGTGTTATTTATTGCCATGTAGCAAATTACCCCAAATGACCCCAAAACTGAGCAATGTAAAACAACCTTCATTATCTTACAGTTTCAGTGGTTCCAGGATTTCAAAGAAGCCTCGTGGGGTGGCTGCGGCTCAGGATCTGGCTGAGGTTGCCACCGAGAGGTCAGCCGGGGCTGCAACACCTAAAGGTACACTGGGCTGGGAGATCTGTTTCCAAGGAAGCTTGCTCACATGGTTGCTGGGGAGAGGCCTCCGATCCTCACGGGCTGTTGGCGGGAGGCCTCTGTCCCTAGCCTTATGGGCTTCTCCACAGGGCTCCTTGAGCATCCTCCCAACATGGCGACTGGCTTCCCCCAGAGTGACCCCAGAGAGAGCAAGGTAGAATCCACAAAGCCATTTGCCAACTAGTCTTGGACATCACTCACTGTCACACGGGGCAACTCAGATGCCATGATGCCAGGATGCTGTGATGGTCGATTTCATGTGTTGCTTTGACCGGGCCATGAGGTGGTGAGACATTTGGCCACACGTGCTCTGGGGTGTCTGTGAGCTGTCTCTGCATGAGATCAGCATCTGAGTTGAAGGACTGAGGAAAGCCCATCGCTCTCCCCTGTGTGGGTGGGCCTCCTCCAATCCCCTGAAGGCCTGAACAGAACAAAAGGCTGAGGGAGGGCTAACCTGCTTTCTCTGCCTGTAGGTCTTCAAGCTGGGGCATGGGTCTTGTTCAGCCTTCAGATTTGAACTTGGACTGCAACATCAGCGCTCCTGGGTCTCAAGCCTTCAGACTCAGATGGGGACATGGGCCCTCCTCAGTCTCCAGGTGACAGATCTCAGGACATCTCAACTTCTGTGATCACATAAGCCAGTTCCCCAGAACTAGTAAGCAAACCTATCTCCTCTCGGTTCTGTTTCTCTGGAGAGCCCTGATGCATACACTGTGGAGCCTGGCGGTGACACCCTGGAAGCTGCCATAGAGAGAGGGAGGGTGCATGGGTTTGAGTGGGATTTTTACTAGAGCCCTGGAATTGATGGCTAAGGTCCACGGATAAAAATGGCAGAGGGTCCAAGCAACCCCAGACACCACCCAGCACAATCTCCACACTGTAAGAAACTCATCAGGCTCAGACACGCTCTGCAGGGCTGAGCATGAGTGACCCTCCAGTCACCCAGCCTCGGCCCCAGGCTCCGTGTGGGGACAGGGAGGTCGGAGTCATCAGAGCTGGTGGCTTACCGGGGCAGCCAGCCCAGAGGGTAGAGGAGAATGAATAGGAGAGCACACACACCTCTGTCCTCACCCCAAGTCTGGAGAGCCAGCAGCCTCACCCCGGGCCGGCGACCACTGACCTTTCAGGAGATTTGAGCTTTCAACTGGGGTGGGCTGCATTTCTACAATTAAAAGTGAGCAGATGGGGCGCAGTGGCTCATGCCTGTAATCCCAGCACTTTGGGAGGCCAAAGCAGGTGGATCACCTGAGGTCAGGAATTCAAGACCAACCTGGCCAACACAGCGAGACCTGTCTCTACTAAAAATACAAAACAATAGCCAGGCGTGGTGGTGGCCCCTGCAATCCCAGCTACTCCAGAGGCTGAGGCACGAGGATCGCTTGAACCTGGGAGATGGAGGTTGCAGTGAGCCGAGATCGTGCCACTGCACTCCAGCCTGGGCGACAGAGCGAGACTCAGTGGAGTCTGCCCCAGGGTCTGTGAGGACAGGGAGGGGAGTGGGACAGGGCTTGGCTGAAAGCTAAGATTGGCCAAAATAAGGCAGCCTGTGCTCACCTCAGGGCTGAGGCTGGGCCAGTGACGGTGTGTAGGCAGCACAGACACAGCCAGGCTCTGTCTGCTCAGTCATGTCCACGACCCGCAGAATTCTAACAAAAACAATGACAGGTAGTGTGTGTTCGTCCGTTCTCACATTACTATAACGAAGTACACGAGGCCGAGCGCTGTGGCTCATGCCTGTAATCCCAGCACTTTAGGAGGCTGAGGCAGGCAGATCACAAGGTCAGGAGATCGAGACCATCCTGGCCAGTAGGGTGAAACCCCATCTCTACTAAAAATACAAAAGGTAGTGTGCACCTGTAGTCCCAGCTACTCTGGAGGCTGAGGCAGGAAAATTACTTGAACCCTGGGAGGTGGAGGTTGCAGTCAGCTGAGATTGCGCCACTGCACTCCAGACAGAGTGAGACTGTGTCGAAAGAAAAGAAAGAAAAAGAAAGACAGAGAGAGAGAGAGACAGAGAGAAAGAAAGAAAGAAGAAAGAAAGAAAGAAAGAGAAAGAAAGAAGAAAGAAAAAGAAAGAAAGAAAGAAAGAGAAAGAAAGAAAGAGAAAGAAAGAAAGAGAAAGAAAGAAAGAAGAAAGAAAGAAAGAGAAAGAAAGAAAGAAAGAGAAAGAAAGAAAGAAAGGAGAGGGAGGGAGGAAGGAAGGGAGGGAGGAAGGAAGGGAGGGAGAGAGGAAGGAAGGATGGAAGGAAGGAAGGAAGGGAAGAAGGGAGGAAGGGAAGAAGGGAGGAAGGAAGGGAAGGAGGAAGAAAGACACGAGACTGGAAAATTTGTAAGGAAGGAGGTTGAAGTGGCTCATGGTTCTGCTGGTTGTACAGGAAGCACAGCAGCTTCAGCTTCTCTTCTGGGGAGGCCTCAGGAAGCTTCCAGTCATGGCAGGAGGTGACAGGGAGCAGGTGCGTCTTCCGTAGCGAGAACAGGAGGAAGAGAGGAGAGAGTGGGGCGACAGGCCGAACACTTTTAAATGAGCAGATCTCATGAGCACTCGCTATTGTGAGGACAGCACCAAAGGCACTCCGCTGAACCGTCCGTGGGAAATCCACCCTGACCAGCCGACCCTGACCAGCCGACCGCCTCCCCCAGGCCCCGCCTCCAACGCGGGGGACTAGAATCTCGCCTGAGGTTTCGGGGACACCTCGAAATCCTGGCCATATGCATGCTCGGGTCTGCTTTAAGGAGCTGATTTATAGCCCAGGAAGCAAAAAGACGGGAAGAAGAAAGGAGTTAGGAAGGGACACGCTGAGGCGCAAGAGCTAGAGATCCCGGTCCGACTACTGCGGACGAGCTGGTGCTGCTTCCCCGCGATTAAGAGTCAGTGGGGCCTGGGGTGTCTTTGCAGTCCTGCCGCTGCAGCCCCTCACGGGGGGAGGGCAGGCTCAGTTGCTTCTGCCGAGCAGGGGGCTCTCCCGACCCTCAGGGACAGAGGGCCATGGGAGGATGCAGCCCAGCCAACGCAGGGAGGCTGAGGAACCCCCAGTCCGTGGCAAGCACATGCACTTGGCCTCACAGCCCACCCCAGGACTCCGGTGGTCCTGTTTGTAGTGACAGGCAGCAGGAGGTGTTTCCATGTACATTCCCACAAAGCTCAGGCTCTCTTGCTCCGGCCTCTGTGACTGGGAATCCTGGGACACGGACTCGGAGGACCTTCAGCCAGAAAGGGGACCTGCCACCTTCACAGCAGCACCCAGAGATCCGCTTCCACAGGGCTGGACCCAGGACCCCAAACCATGGCCCTGAGCTCTGCCCCACTGCCCGGGCTGGTGCCAGGTGTCCTGCTCAGATTAACCAAGGTAGCCAGTGGCCGTGTCCATTCAGACCTGCTCTCCCGCTGTTCCCAAATGAGCTTCTCGGGCCAGAGCTTTTGACTTGGAATTGAGCGAGGTGAAAACTGCGAGAAGGGCCCCTGGGCAAGGAAGCCCCTCTCCCCCACCAGGGTCAATTCTGCTGCAAAAGTATTCCTGTCCCTCCAGGCCACCAGTGGAGGGAGAGCCAAGGCCCAGGAGGCTTCGTGAACAAACCCTGGCCATCGGCCGTGTCCCCAGGGCCTACATGCGCCACTCTCTTTGGTCAGAGTCCCTGGTGCAGGGGGTGGCTGGTCCATAAAGATTGTGTCCACTTATGTGCCAGGCACGGGGAAGGGGCCGGGGATACCGAGTGCCCTGAAACACACGACCCTCCCTCACAGTGCTCGCCCATTTGGCTGGGGAGGTGCAGACCCTGCCCAGCCTCCATCCTCCCCTTCGCCTCTCTTTTCTGCAGGCTGACCCTATCTAATCATCAGAACAGATGCAGGCTCCCTCGCCAACCACGGTGATCAGTTCTGGGAGCTCACACAGCCCAAGCATCACCACTGGAATTTCCCCGGAGACTTGTTCACAGAGTGAATGGAACAGTGGCCTCTTCCCATCAAGGCTGCTAACATGGGATTGCCAGAGGCCACATCCACCGCTTGGAGAGAGAGTTGACACAAGTAAAGACAAGCAGAGCTGAGAACGGGGAGAGAGACAGAGCGCCGAGTCCATTATTGAGGTCCTGGATCCAGCCATGCCTGCAGCTGCACCTGGGCGAGATAGTTCTGTAAGCCAACAGGTTCCCTTTGGGCTTATGTTCATCTGAGCTGGGATTCTGCACCAAGAGCGCTCTCCCAACCACAGCGGGGTCCGCGCTCCTGCAGTACCGTGGGATTCACACAATAGGTGCGCAGGCAGCGCTGTGCAGAGGTGCTGTGGAAATGAGGCGGCAGCAGGTGGGACTCGAGTCTTGAAGGATGACAGCAGCTCTCCAGGCAAAGGCCCTCAGAAGGCAAGAAAAACGCAGGAGCCCCAGTGAGAAGCAAGGAAGCAGGTCGGGGCACACACGATTCGCAGTGGCCACGAGGGCCCAGAGCCAGCCACGGGCAGTGGAAGGGGAGCAGGTACAGGAAGGCAGAGGGTGATGGTGAGGGCAGCAGCTCCACTTTCCATCCTGGAGCAGAGAGGGGGTTAAACACCCACCACACACACTCACAGCAACCAGACGCCATTCACAGACCGTCCCGCCTGCGTTCTCCCCCAGCTCGTGAGGGAGGCATGGAACCAGCATCTCCTCCCAAAGTCCCCGAACCCTCCTACTTGCTGGCCTCACGCAGTGAAGAGGACACCAGCTGGCCTTCCTCTCCCCTATCCCCTAACTGAGTCACGGGTAGACCCTGCTCCTCCCTTCCTCTTTCCCTCTCCCTCCCACCAAAGCCCTTCGGCCAGTCAGTCCTGATGCTCCAGCCCGGCTCAGAGGGGCCTGCCCTGGTATGGTGCTGGTGGTCACCACCCATCACTCTCAGAACGGCCGTGTTTCTGTTCTGAACTGGGCCCTGAAGTGCATGTCATCGGCCCAGATGGCCACAGCAATCCCAGATGCTCTGACCCTGACCCCCGATGCAGCCACCCCACCCCTTTCTTAGGGCTGGTTTACACCCCGGGATGCAGGGAGGGCCCTGGTGCGGAGCCCCAGGGAGGCCAGGAGCTGTCACAACTCTAGGAAGCCACGCTGGGCCTCGAGTGATGGAGGAGGTGACATGTTCGTGTGCGCCTTGCCTGCTGATCGGCTTCCTCCACCCATGGGCCCAGGAGCTGCTCCCAGGCTGCCCAGGCAGAGTAGAGCTGGGGCGGATGGCAGGCTGCAGGGACCCAGCCCCATGAGTCACTCGGAAGGCATTTGCCCCAAAGCTTCCCAGGGCACCTCGCCTCCTCCCGCCCCAATCCAGCCCCACCTGGGTCTGAGCCTCAGGAGAGGCACGTGGGAGGTCAGGATGCAGTTCCGTGCTCCTGTCTGTGCTTGCGGGAGGACAGCAAGCACAGCCCCAGCCCCCTGCCTAGCGGGGGCTTCACAGGACGGTGCTCCCCCCACCCCCACCATGGTGTTGTTTCTGCGGCCCCCACCAGGGCACAGCAGAGGGAAGGGGCCCGGCTCTCCCACGGGGCCTCTGTAATAATATTTAACCGTGAATCAAGGCTGTGGGGAGCCCAGTTTGCAGCAAACTTTCATTCGTTTCCCCTGTATACACAGGACTCCGCTCAGCCGAGAAGGAGGACGTGCACTGACCTGGCTTCCGGAGCACGGAGGCTGGTGGCATCAGGGCTACTCCCCTCGGCTTCCTCAAGCCACGCCAGAGTCCCCAGCCCGCCTCCTCCAAGACAGTGCGTACATTTTACCCATGACAACACAGGCCTCAGACCAGGTGCTGAGCCCAGGCACACACGGGCACGTGCCCCTCCCACCTCCAGCCCAGGTCCTGTCGAAGTCCACCCTCCTGGGCGCAGGGCAAGCTCCACTCTCAGCCTTGCCCGACCTGGCCAGCAGCAGCTGCCTCGGGACCCTAGAACCACAGGTGGCCTGGCCTCTGAGGATGGTAGGGGGCTGAGGGTGAGACCCCAGCTGGGTGGCAGAGGCCCTGGCACTGAGGGTTCCAGGCCATGCTAGTAGTCCACCTCAGGCCCACCTGCAGGCCAGGAGGAAAGGGCCCGCCACCCAGTGCCACAGCGTCTGTTCTAAGGAGCACAGCGACAGGGTCTCCCTACAGGCGAGGCCACAGAGTGGGCCACCTCCTCCTCCTTGCCCCCTCCCCCCATGGGGGTTGCTCCCTTATCCTGTTCTGTGGGGCTGGTGTTACTCCCAAAAAGCCATTACCCCCCATGACCCCCACCATGGTCACCTGCCCGCCAGTTCACCTTCTCCCACAGTTCCTTGGAGAAGTGGTCTCTGTAGTCACTCCCCACTGTGGTCACCTCCCCCCAGGTCACCTCCACACCGGGTCAGTCCCCACTAATAGTCACCTCCTCCTGCAGCCAGCTCCCCACTGTGGTCATCTGCCCCCAAGTGACCTGACCCTGTCAGGTCATCTTCCTCCTGTGGTCACCTCCCCCAGAAGCCACCTCTTCCCGTGGTCACCTCCCACCAGGTTGTCTCCTCCCACGTCACCTCCTCCTGAGGCCTGCTGTGATCATCTGCTCATCTGCCCCCAGATAACCTCCCCATCAGATCATCTTCCCCCTGGTCACCTCCCCCAGAAGCCACCTTTCCCTGTGGTCACCTCCCTCCCAGGTCAGCTTCCCCCTGTGGTCACCTTCCTTCAGGTCACCTCTACCCAATGCTCACGCTGACTGGCGTGAGGTGCCCTTCTCCTGCCGGGAGCCCACCTCGTCTGCCCGGTCACCAACACTCCCCCTGGGGCTCTCTGGCTCCTGACCTGGAGTCACTGGGGCCAACTCCATAGGACGTGCTGGACAACTTTATGCAGGTCACTTAACGCCTCTGAACCTCAGCTTCCTCTTCTGCACTGCGGAGACAAAAACATTTGCTTTTCAAGCCTGTGGCGGTGACCAGGTCAGAATAAACAGGAAGCCAGCTTTGGGCCAGGCGCTGCGGCTCGGTGCCCGTGAGCGTGAGCGTGAGCGTGTGTGCGTGTGCAGATGTATGTAGATGTTGCCTTCTCCGCCGCAGCGCCTGGCCCCCTGCAGGTGACCCTCAGCCAGCCTCAGGGCCGCCCCGCCTCTCCCCTGTGGATGCGTACTTCATTCGGGGTGAAGTGGGGGGGCTGGGGGTGTGAGGGTGCTTTGGGGGTGCAGGGGCACACTTGGACCCCTCTCTTCTGCGCTCTGCAGGTCAAGTGCTGGGGCTCAGTTTCCTCCTCTGTGGCCTAGAGACGTGGCACAAGCCTTGCGAGTGACGTGAGGGTTCATGACCTGTCACCGGAGGCCACCCACCCAGCCACAGTGGCTGCGGACTTTAGGTCCGGCGACGTCTGTGTTGCCTTCCACGAGGCAGCCCCAGTCTCTGCTGACCGTGCGCCCGTCCTGGGTCTGGTCAGCTCTGCAGCAGCACCGCAGCCCACGCCGGGGAATTTTCGGGCAGTGGCGACAGTGGTGCCCGTGTTCTGTGGGGTAACTCCCAAGCTCACAGAGCCCGAGACCACGGTGCTGCGCCTGCATGTCCAACTGGGCTAGGCCCACGCATCGCCACCCGGATGTCTCTCCCAGTCCCCTTGCATCTGCCCAGGGAGCTGCCAGGCTGTGCCCCACGGTGGGGGTCAGGATAGGAGCAGCGTCGGACATCCTGGGGAGGCTGAGCCTGGTGCAGCTGGGGGGTGAGGGGGCGGGAAGCCGGGGTGCTGCCTTGAGGATGCCCCGACGTGCTCTCCTGGGGCTCTGAGCAGCTGCCACACGCATCCAGGGTTCTGGCCACAGGGTGGGCAGGGGCCCCGTGCTCCTCACTGGAGGCCTCTGAGGCTCTGGAACCAAGAGCAGCCACCCACCGGCCCCTCTCGCCGGCTGCGGCACCCCTGCACATCGTGACTTCCTGCCCCCAACTCGCTCTGCCAGCTCGGGGTAACCACTTCCCTCTGGGGTTTTCACTTCCCTCAAGTGGGGAACGACCACCTGCCCTTGACCCAGGAAGGGCCCCTGTCCAACAGCAGCAGCAGTGCCAGGCTGGCATGTGAGGCCTGGAGCAGGCTGGCCCCCAGAGGCACAGCGGAGGCTCTGTGGGATGCTGTGTGGTTTCTAAGTACAAGGTCAGGAGAGGAGTCGCCTGACCCGGGAGGGGAGGGGAGGCAGGGCAGGAAACGCCACCATTTCAGCCCACAGGCCTGGCTGCTGTGCGTGGCTCACAGCCCGATCCTCCCGGGCCCCAGGCCCGAGGCCACCCAGGGTGCAGCTGTCCGCTGGGCCCACCGTGCTCCCGGCCAACAGACCCACAGGGCCCACTTGGAGGAACGAAAGGAGAGTTAAGGCACGGGCCCCACAGAAAGCGTTGCCAGGGGATTTTTACCAAACCAAATATACGGGTGGACGCGCGGGCCCCGTGGACACCTAGGCCAGAGGCAGCGGAGCTGGGACAGGGAGCCTCCTGGGCCCCACTCCCGAGACTAGGGCAGGCAGGGAGCGCGGTCCGTTTCCCTCCCAGCGGGCACCTCCCACAGCCTCCCCACCTGCCCTCCGCCATCCCAGGTCGCCCCGACACATCTGCTGAGGTCCTCGCCGGCTGCCCATGAGTCTGGCCACCAGGACAAGTGGCTATCAGCATTGAGACCCTGGCCGCTGGGAGGTTGGGCACCCAGGAGCAGTGCCCAGAATGCCAGGAGTGAGCCCCTCTCACCACGGCCACACGCCCAGCCCTGGTCCCACCACTGGGGACCGGGCTGGCCCAGGACACAGGCCCACTCAGTTCCTCCACACCTGGTTAGGCCCTTTGGCCCTGCCCGGAGGCCTTCCACCCCCATTCCTGCCCTCCCCAGCATGCCCTGAGTGGCCAACTCCCCACGAGGTTTGCCCCCTGCTGAAACCCTCCCATGTCCGGCTGGCACCGCCGGCCCCTATCCCACAGGAGCAGCCCCTCCAGCCGGAGCCTGACCTCACAGTGGCTCCCCAACCGCATCCCAGGAGCAAGGCGCCCTTCCTGCCCCCAGCAGCCCTGCCGGGGGCTAAGGCCCCAGAAGCCTGGGGGAGACCCAGGAGCCATTTCCCAGGATAGAGTTGGGACTTCCAGGCAGCCTGGGGAGGAGGGAAATGAGCTTGTGCGGGTTGAGCAGGAACAGGCAGCCCGTGTGCCCGCTGGGGTCCCGCCTTCTGAGAGCCCTGCGCGTCTAGGCCTCCACCTCCCAGGGAAGCACCTCAGCTCGGATGCTTGCCTCGAGAGCCCAGAGCCCCAGAACAGCGTGAGGAGGCTGCTGGACATATGGGGCCCCAAGGTTGTTTCTGGGGGCCATGGGGGAGGAGAGCCAGGGGCTCCGCACAAAGAGGAGGAGGAAAAAGTGGGCAGGGACGGGAGGCTGGGGAGACACGGCCCCGCCCACAAGCAAGGGCTCTCTGTGCCCTGTTTTCTGAGTCCCTCCATCTGCCTCTGTCTACCCCAACAGGGAGGATGTATTTATTTAAAGATGCCGCTACTCACGGCAGAAGTGTCTGTTTCAAAGCAGAAATGCAACCGTGCTTGGGTTGGAGGAGGGAGTCATTCCATGCGCAGAATATTTCCTCATTACAAAAAGAAGGCCCTAGAGCGTGGAGAGGGCGGGAGAGCGGACATCATGGGGCAGCTGAGAACTGGAAGGGGGCATCTGGGCTCTGGTGACTTCCCCGACAGCCCCTGGTGACTCAACACTCGGGTCTTTTGTCCTTCACAGACAGGAACTGGCATGTTTCGGCCTCTATCTTAGTTTCTTGTGGCTGCAGAAATTCATTCCATCACAGTTCTGGAGGCCAGGAGTTCAAAGTCAACACGTGGGCAGGGCACGCGCCCTCCAGGGTTCCAGGGGACCATCCCTGCCCACCCCATCCGTCCCTTCCCGCTCCTAGTGGTCCCAGTGGCCCTTGGCTTGCGGCTGTGCCACTCCAGTCACCATCCTCACGTGGCCACCTCCCTTGTGCCCGTGACTCTGGGTCCCCATCTCTCTCTTCCTGTAAGGACACCTGTCGTCTGGGGATTAGGCCCACCTCACTCAAGTAGGTATGACCTCATCTTAACCTGATGGCAGCTGCAGAGACTCTATTTTCAAATAACATCACTGCAGGTGCCAGCGGTTAGGACCTGGACAGACCACTGTTGGGGAGCAATTAACCCATAACATCCTCCTTCTTGAAAAGAAACAACAAGGCCTTCTTCCTGCGGGAGGGTGGGGGGGCCTGGCCACTCACTGAACCCCGGTCTCAGGCAGTGTCTCTAGTGGTGGGGAGGGGCCCTGGGAGCCAGCACAGGCAATGAAACCACCCCCAGGAGCCCACCCCTGGGAGCCCACCCCCTGCAACCCCCACCCCCAGCAACCCTCACCCCCAGAACCCACCCCCGTGGAGTGCCCCGAGAGGTCTGTCACTTCTCAGGGGGTGCTGAGGCCCAGCTGCAGGACCAGGGTCTGAACACGCTGGGACACTTACCGCCTCTGTGATCCGGACTGAAGGCTTTAACCCTTAGCTCTCCCTCTGTAAGATGGGCTGGCTGAGAGGCCTCGGTGAGGTCACCAGGAGAGCTTGCCTGTGGCCAACGAGGGAAGGAGGAAGGACGGTGGGCCCAGGTTCTGCCTGGACCCCCTGCGGCAGCCAGGCCGGCCGCTCCACTCAGCTGCAGGACGACACCCTTATGTGTTTCCCAGCTAACCTGAGACCTCAGTTTCCCCATCTGTACCCCTGCGAGGACAAAATCTTGGCTTTGCTCCCCACCTTATCCATGCATGAGGCCTCCCCTCTGACACAGGAAGATGAACTCCAGGAATGGGAGGTAGAAGGCAGCCTAGCTGGCCTCCAAGTCCAGAGACCCACACCCCCGGCCCCTCAGGGCTGGGGTCCTGCTGCTGCACACAACTGCACCCTGGGGGCTGACACCCACCCTGGACGGGCAGGCATGCACCCCTGCTCAGGCCAACTGCCCTATTGGTGCTGGGGCCTGCAGGCAGGGACAATTCAGACCCGTCACGGGAGCACTGCCGGGGGCCTCTGGTCCCCCAGCCATGTGTGCGTCAGCTTCCTGACCCATAAAGCAGGGAAGCTATGATGACAATCTTGGTGGAACACCCGCAGGGCCCTGGGCACAGGACATGAACCACTGTGGCCGCAGCCTCTGCGACAGGCCTCTGAGCTCGCGCCCTCAGGAAAGTGGGGAGAAGCCAGTCACTTGGTCTAGGAAGCAGAGGGCACCCTCTGCGGGGGCTCCCGTGGGCTAGAAACAAGACCAGAAGCCCCTAGGAATGAGAGCTTGGCCAGGCTCTCATGGGGGCCCAGGGATACAGAGGAATTCCACATGCAGAGGCTGTCCCCAGGAGATCCTGGACCTGGATGGCCAGCAAGGCCTGGCGTGAGAAACAGCTCGGCCCCAGGTGGGAGGGGTGCCCAGAGCTGCCACGGGCTCTGTGATGGGAGGGCCAGGCTGCTGTCACTGCACCACTGGGCTGAGCCTACCCAGCACTTCCAGCTCCTGCTCCTGGAAACTGCCTGGGGAGGGCAGGGCAAGAGGGTGACCCCACAGCACTGTGGCTCAGGACCCGAAAAGGCAAGCTTCACCCTGCTCCGACTACTGCTACTGCCCGTGGTCAGCCCCACGTCACGAGCCCAGGCTCTTTCTCCAACTGAGGGCATTGTGGGGTGTGTGCTGGAGTGTGCCCCTGTCTCCAGCAGGACAGGACTCGGCTGTGCATTCCACTCATCAAGGGCAGCTCCTGCCATCCCCTGCAAGCTCTGCTGGGTCTCCCCCTCCCTCACCCGCTGGCGTGACCTTTCCGCTACCCTTGGTGCCACCCCTACACCTGGGAGCCACAAGTGCCTCCAGGCAGGGTGATTCCGAGCAGGTGGCATCTCCCAAGCCCTGGCCAGCTCAGAGCCCCGTGCATCACCCCGGCAGGGCCCAGGGAGCTGCGGTGCCCTGAATTCTGAGTGGCCAATGGCACGTCATGCCCGTGAAAGGCAATAATCACTGCCTGACTCAGACAGGCAGACTGTTGGGCTGTCATGCCTATTTCAGGAAAATTAATTACACCCTAGGCCGAGAGGGAACTTGCCCATTAAATGTCTTAAACGTACCTGCCCAGAATGCCATGACATGGCCTGCCTGCAGCCCCGGGCATGGGAGAGGGTGGGCAGAGCCCCCAGGTTCCCCAGGCATCTGGAAGGCCAGGCACGGGAGAGGGTGGGCAGAGCCTCCAGGTGTCTGGAGGGCTGGCAGGGTGGTGGCCAGCAGGGCTCCAGGCTTTTCCAGCCGGGCCCGACTCCCGCCACCACTGATGTCGGCAACTGCAACCTCTGCCTGGGGAATTCCCTTTGGAAGTCAAGCCTTTGATCCAGCTGGGTGGCAGGAAAGGCCTTGGCTGACCCTGGGGCTGGACCGAGGACCCGGCTGGCCCCACTGTGGCCTTAGAAGGCTCTGCACCAGAAGGCCGACTGTTGCCCCCAAGGGGAAGGCTGCCCTGTGGCCCTCTGGACCCCTGGCCCTGCTGGTGAGCCTCTTTCCTTCTCCCACTTGCTCTTTGGGGTCTGCTAGGATGGACAATACGCACTTCTGGGACCAGAGGCTGGGAGCTGGGCTCAGCTGCCCTGGGCTGAAGATTCCACCCAGGCCTCTAGGCCCCGAGCTTCACCTTTCGCCGGCAACAGTTGATGTACACATTGGTGTAAGCCAGGCTGCACACACCCCAAGACAAGCTTCCCAGCGGTGAATGACCGTGGCTCACGTTTGCCTGGGTCCCCCCTCCAGGCTCCCCCGGTTCCCCCCTCCAGGCTCCCCCAGGGCCCCCCCCTCCAGGCTCCCCCCGGGCCTACCCTTGCTGTGTCCTGGCAGGCGGAAGAGAAGGGCTTGGAGCAGTTCTACAGCTCAGTGAGGCGGCAGGGCTTTGCAGGGAGGCACTGCCCAGCGCCGGGCATCACGTGTGAGCAAGTCAAGGCCTACAGATGGAACTGGCCGGCCTCTGTGCAGGCTCGGGACTCCTGGGGACACAAATCCACCCCATCTTGGAGACGCTGTCATCGCCACATCTACTAATTAAGGCTGTTGCATTTGCTAGTGGTTTTCAATTTTTTTTGTCATTATTATCATAAAAAAAAATATATATATATATATATTTTTTTTTTTTTTTTTTGTGCCGGAGTCTTGCTCTGTCCCCCAGGCTGGAGTGCAGTGGCGTGATCTCAGCTCTCCGCATCCTCCACCTCCCAGGTTCCAGTGATTCTCAGGCCTCAGCCTCCCGAGTAGCTGGGATTACAGTTTCCTGCCACCACGCCCAGCTAATTTTTGTATTTTTAGTAGAGATGGGGTTTCACCATGTTGGCCAGGGTGATCTCAAACTCCTGACTTCAGGTGATCCACCCGCCTGGGCCTCCCAAAGAGCTGGGATTACAAGCGTGAGCCAGTGCAGCTGGCCTATAAAAATAAATTTTATGAGAACACCATTCCACCAAACACAGTAAGAGTGATGGTTTCACGCAAACCCACAGCCTCCCTAATGCTTGCTGCGGCCAGCGTCCACTGTCTGACCACGAAGACGTGGACAGAGGTGTGTGCAGCCCATCCCCTTCCCACGTGGAGATACGATGGGTAATGAAAGCACAGTCGACCCAGGAGAAGACATGAAAAGAGGACATGCCCAGGAACAAAGAGGAGATGAGACGAAGCAGCGGGAACCAGAGCACGATGGAAATGGAAGCACGTCATCGCTACACTATGTGCTCAGTGGCGTCAGCAATCCACGCGTGCGTAAAGAAACTGTGATGTATATATACACCATGCAATACTACTCAGCCACAAAAAGGAATGAACTGATGGCATTCGCAGCAACCTGGATGAGGCTGGAGGCCATTCTTCTAAGTGAAGTGACTCAGGAATGGAAAAGCAAACACCGTGTGTTCTCACTCATAGGTGGGAGCTAAGCCATGAGGATGCAAAGGCATAAGGATGACGCAATGGACTTTTGAGACTCAGGGCAAAGGGTAGGGGGGGTGAGGGATAAAAGACTACAAATCGGGTTTAGTGTATGCTGCTCGGGTGATGGGTGCACCAAAATCTCACAAATCAACACTAAAGAACTTCCTCGTGTAAGCAAAAACCACCTGTTCCCCCAAAAACATATGGAAATGAAAAAGATAAAAGAATGTTAAGTGCGCTAAACTCACCAATGAAAGCCAGAGATGGTTGGACTGGCTAAAGCTCAAAGACTCAAATGTACATACGCTGTGTGCAAGAATGACACTTGAAAGACCAAGATAGATGGTAAATATAGAAATGGCCAATGATACAGCACGCAAACCCTGACCCTGGGATGGCTGGCACAGCCTGAACATCGCAGGCACAGTGGACTCCAGGGCAAGGAAGACGGACGAAGGATATGTGGAGACTGTCCATCTGTGACCAAAGGGTCGCCCTGTTAAGGAGACACACAGTCCTAAATACGCATGCACCTGATGAAAAGCTTCAAAATATGCAGCTGAAACTGAGAGCAGTGAAGACACAGATGAAGGCACGAGCTTCACCTGCCACCTCTGCACTCCTCTCTCAGCAAGGAACAGAGAAAAAAGATGAAAGTCAGTGGAATGCAGATGGCTCGAACAACAGCACCGCCAGCTCGCCCGGATGTCTGGAGACTTCACCCAGCCTCAGCAGAACACATGTTCTTCTCAGGGCGCATGGAGCAGACCCAAGCAGTCAGTTGTAAATTAAAAATGAACCACTAAAAGATGCCTAAAAGTTGCTGAGTATTAAATAATTAGAAATGAAACACGTTTCTAAGTGACCCACAGGTAAAAAAGGAAATTACAAGAAAAACAGAGAACTCTTTGCTTTTTTTTTTTTTGAGACGGAGTTTCACTCTTGTCGCCAGGCTGGAGTGTAGTGGCACAATTTCAGTTCACTGAAACCTCTGCCTCCCGGGTTCAAGTGATTCACCTGCCTCAGCCTCCCAAGTAGCTGGGATTACAGGCACATGCCACCATGCCCAGCTAATTTTTGTATTTTTAGTTGAGACGGCGTTCCACCGTGTTGGCCAGGCTGGTCTCAAACTCCTGACCTCACGTGATCCACCCACCTCAGCCTCCCAAACTGCTGGGAGTGTGAGCCACTGTGCCCAGCCTAAAAACAGAAAACATTTTGAACTGAATGAAAATAAAAATGCAACACACCAAAACATACAGGGTGTCACTAAAGTCATGCTTACAGAGAAATCAGAGCTTTAAATGTGTATATCAAAAACAAAATATAAAATCAATGATCTGATCTTTTAAAAAAAAAGCTAAAGAAGAGAAAATTCAACCCAAAATAAGTAGAAAGGGGTGATAATAAAGAGAATAAATCAATTACATAGAAAATGAGTAAGCAATAAAGCAAATCCGTGGAACCCAAGGGTGGATCTTGAAAAATTAAAACAAATTGATAAACTTCCAATAAAAAAAAAGAGAGTAAATACAAATTTTCAGTATCAGAAATAAAGTGGAAGACATTAGCACAGATTCTACAGAACAGAAAAGTAATAAAGGAATATTGTGGACTGGGTGCGGTGGCCCACACCTGTACTCCCAGCACTTTGGGAGGCCGAGGCAGGCGGATCACCTGAGGTCAGGAGTTCGTGATCAGTCTGGACAACATGGTGAAACCCTGTCTCTACTAAAAATACAAAAATCAGCTGGGCATGGTGGCATGCACCTGTAATCCCAGCTACTCAGGAGGCTGAGGCAGGAAAATCACTTGAACCAGGGAGGTGGAGGTTGCAGTGAACTGAGAGCACCCCACTATACTCTAGCTTAGGTGACAAAGCAAGACTCCATCTAAAAAAAAAAAAAAAAAAAAAAAAAGAGAGAGAGAGAGTGAGAGAATATTGTGGACTTTATACTGATAGACCTGGCAACTCAGAGGAAAGAAACATGACAGACACCAGCTTCCAAACTTACTCGAACATGAAATCCCAAATCCGACTGGCTCTCGATCTACTAAAGAAACTGAATTTGGAATGCAAAACCTTCTGACTAAGAAACTCCAGCCTCCAATGCCTTTGATAATTTAAATAAGCATTTAGGGACTGAACATTTAAGGAGGAAATAGTAACAATTCTACACAAGTATACGGAGTCAATATAGGTGCAGAAATCGACAAGCTGATTCTAAAATTTACATGCAAATGCTAAGGACCTAAAAAAGCAAAACTAATTTAGAGAAAGAACAAAATTAGACAATTTCTACTACCTGGTTTCATCAAGATTTAAGCTATGAGGATAAGAATAATCAAGACACATGCTGTATGACAGAACAGACGGATCAGCGGAACGCAGCAGAGTCCAGAAGCACACTGTCCTGGTGATGGTCACTCGATTTCTCACACATGCATCATATCAATTCACTGGGCAAAGCTGGAACAACTGGTTATCCACAGAAAAAATAAAAATAAACGTCCACTGCTATCCCAAACCAGAGGCAAAAAGCAACTCAAAGTGGACAGAGCTGGAGACGTGCAGGCTGAAAGCATAAACCCACTAGAAGGGCGTGCAGGAGAGCCCGCGGTACCGGGGTAGACAGAGCTTTCTTGGATAAGACGCAAGAAGCACCAGCCGCAGAAGCTAAAATGATCAACTGGACTTCATAACAATGAAAACCTTCAACTCTTCACTCTCCAAATGAAAGGCAAGCCACAGGGAGAGAAACGTTCTGTGTGTGGTCGAGGAGTGGGTACAGACACATACACTCCTGTAACAAAGGGACCTGGATTCAGAATATGAGGAACTCCTGCAACTCAGCAATGAGAATTCAAACAACCCAATTAAAAACTAGCAAAGCTGGGGCACAGGGGCTCTGGCCTATAATCCCAGCACTTTGGGAGGATCCCTTTAGCTCAGGAGTTCAAGTCCAGCCTAAGCAACATCGTGAAACCCCTTCTCTACCAAAAATAATATATAAAAATTAGCCAGGCGTGGTGGCGCATGCCGGTAGCTCCATCCACTAGGGAGGCTGACATGCGAGGATTGATCAAGTCCAAGAGACAGAGGTTGCAGTGAACCAAGATGGCACCACTGCATTCCAGCCTGGGTGATGGAGTGAGACCCCGTCTCAAAAAACAAACAAACAAAAAAACCCCAGCAAAGATGTAAATAAACATGAAAAACAGAATAGCTAATTACAAGATGGTAAATGTCACTAGTCATCAGGAAAATGCAAGATGAAATCATGATAAGATGCCATGACAGGCTACCCAAGTGGCTCAAACTTAAAATACAGACAACACCAAGTATTGGCAAGTCTGGGACGTGGTGGGCAGGAATGCACGTAGGTGCAGCCACTGTGGAAAGTAGCCGGGCGGCTTCTGTTGCGTGACTCACTCCCATGCCACACGAGCCAGCCTCTGCACCTTGGCCTGCATTACCCAAGAGAAATGAGACACGTCCACACTGGGGTTCATAGCAGCATCATTTATAATCGCCCCATGCCAGGAACCACCCAGACATCCATCACCAGGCGAGTGTATAAACAAACGGTGGCTATCCCCGCCATAGAACATGACTCAGCAGGAAACAGAAATGAGCTCCTGATGGGCGACACGTGGAGGAGGCCACGTCATGATGCCGAGTGAGAGAAGCGAAGCCCATCAAGAGCACGCGCTGTCTGATTCCATTCCTAGGAGTTCTGGGAAGTGCAAATGCATGCCCAGGGACAGGAAGCAGGCCACCCGTTGCCTGGGGCAGGGAGCATGGCAAGGGCACAGGCGGAGAGCCCATGGGAGCTCATGTGGACTCTGACAGTGGAGACCCGGGTGGGTGCAGCGGCAGAACTCCTCAAACTTCACGCCTGCATTCGGTGCAGGTCACGGAGAGCAAGGGGGACCAGGTTTGTTTCTTTCTGCTGGGAAGGCTTTGGTCCTCCCCTGCACCCCACAGTCTTCAGGCCCCGCCTGGAACCCAGAGCCCCAGGCTTCTCACTTTACCTCTGGGCTCGGCTCACGCTCTGTGATTGCAGGAAGGTACCTTCCTCTTCCTCTTCAGATTTCACAGAAAAGCCCCTAAAATCTCCTGGGGAAGCCCATTCACTCCAGCCCAGAATGCTGCAAAGGACAAAAGGGGAATGGAGCATTTCTGGCCACCTGGGTTCCCTGAGCACTTTTTCTAAGTCCTTTCTCTTTTTCTTTCTTTTTTTATTTTTACGGAAATCACATTCAAATAAGTGAAATAATAATAATTAGAAGGAGTGAGTCAGACCCAGACCCCAGTAGTTCCCCTGAGGAAAGGAACTGAACACTCCTTGCTCTATTTCCCTCCCTCCCTCCCTCCTCTCTCCCTCCCTCTCTTCTCCCTCTCTGCCTCCCTCCTCTTTCTCTCCTTTCCTCTTCTCTCCCTCCGTCTCTCCCTCTCTCCTCTCTGCCGGGCGCCACACCAGCTGCATAAGCAGGAACCTGGAGCCCAGGCCTCCTGGTGTCTGAGCGCCAGGCTTGGACACCTTCCTCAGGACCACCCCACACCAAAGATCAGAGGTGGGGCCAGACGCAGGGCGATGGGCTAACCACCCCTCAGCAGCACGCCCGCCTAAACAGCCCGGAGTTATTCTGGAGGAAAAACCAAGAGGCCAGCTCTTTCCTTCCACCCCAAGCGAGTCAGTTCCTCTTAGGCCAGATTCAGTTCCTGCCTCCGAGGAAAGTGAGTGCAGCAGAAACAGGCGGAACTTCCCTCAGCTCCTCCAGGCTGGCCCCAGGGGCCCTGCTCTGCCGGGACATCCCCTCTCTCCCCACCCCTACCCCGAGAAGCTGGCAGGGAGACAGTATTCCTGATGGGCAGAAAGCCTTCTTCCTATCAGAAGGCCTAGAGAGGGGAGCACCACGCTTCCCGCAGACAGAAAAGCACAGAGGCAGCGCCCAGGCGCCTCCAGGCCAAGGTCCCACTCCCTCCCCTTTGAGAGGTGGTGGCGTCCACGACGGGAGGAAGCAAGCGGCCGGGTCACCACCAATCCGGCCCACCGCAGTGCTTCTTCCCTGGTGGGTGTCTGGTCCCGTTCTTGCTGGGGCGGCGCCTGGGGATGCCACCGTGTTCCCTCAGGTCCCGCTGTGCACCCACCATGGTCGGCGCCCTTGTCACGGGAGCCGCCTGCTAACACGGAGCGTGTGTGACCATTACATCATCAGCGAAGGGCTGGAAAGCTGCAGCACCAGAACGCAAGCCCAGGCGTGTGGCCGTGGAGGCCGCATCCTCAGCCACCGTGCCACTCTGCACTCGGGCTGGCTGGGCACATCTTCGCCTTGTACAGCGAGGACACAGCAGCCACTTGCTTCCGTTGAAGCTCCAGGCTGTGCCTGGCCCTCACCAGACCGAAAGAGAAAGTCTTAGAACCCCAAGAGCTGCAGATGGCTCAGAAGTGCCATCGAGGACTAGGGGTGAGCCCAGGGTGTGCCAGGGCCCAGCTCTGGCCGGCCAGGCCCCAGCAGGAAGGAGCATGTCCACAACGGGAAAATCCTGCCAAACGCTCGGGTGGATGGGGGATGCTCATGGTGCCAGACCTGGGCAAGGGGCCATGAAGGGACCCTCAGGCAAGGGGCAAACACACCCATGGGTGTGGCTAGCTGTCCTGCCCGTTGGGACCGCCCCAGCGGAGGGACAGATCAAGAAGCCCAGGGCAGAATTCTAGGGTCCTACAAGGCCTGCAGGAGGCCCCCTGAGTGGGGCTCCAACTTTCAACCTGAGAATTCCAAGCCTCTATCACCATCACCATCATCAGTATCACCATCAGTATCACCATCATCACCATCATCATCATCACCATCATCATCAGCGTCACCATCATTACCAACACCGTCATCACCATCATCATCATCACCATCAGTATCATCATCATCACCATCATCATCACCATCATCATCACCAGCGTCACCAGCGTCACCATCATCACCATCATCGTCACCAGCATCACCATCATCACCAGCATCACCATCACCATCATCACCATCACCATCACCATCGTCATCACCAGCATCATCATCGCCAGCGTCACCATCACCATCACCAGCGTCACCATCATCACCATAGTCACCATCACCATCATCACCATCACTATCATCATCGTCATCACCAGCATCACCATCATCACCAGTGTCACCATCATCACCAGTGTCACCATCGTCACCATCATCACCGTCACGATCATCACCATCACCATCATCACCATCGTCATCATGATCGCCATCTTTGTGGCACCACCCATAATGAGTTCTGGAAGAAGCGGCCGAGCATGGGAGACGCAGGGGTAGCTTCGGCAATGCTGTGTCCTAAGGAGCCGCCGCCTGCCGGGGCTGCTCAGGGCACCCTGGAGCACCACAAGACACTGTCGTTCCCACGAGGAGCTGAGACACAGGCAAGTCGCACTGTGAATTCGCATGAACGACGTGACAAGAGGTTCTGGCTCGAGGTTCCCGGTTTCCAAGGCTCCATGCTCCCAAACAGTAAACACAGATGCAATCGGCACAGCCACCCGACTCTTTGTTCAGCAGGGGCCACACAGCCTGACCTCAGTGTCCCAAGCTGGCCCCGCTCTGAGGAGGGTGACCAGGCTGCCTGGAGATGGAGCAGCTCCGTGGGCCCCCAGATCCCCTGCCGCCCTCCCCCACACAGGCACAGCCGAGCTGGGGCCTCCGCTCACTCAGGAGTGCTGATCCCTGGTTCAGCCTCCCTGTCAGACGGCCTCAAGCCACTAGGCCAGTGCCAGCCACAGCCAGGACCTCAGAGGCTACCGCTCTGTTCTTAGAGGCAGTAACACCACAGAGATGACTCAGAAGACACAGAGCCCCCCTCCCTCCTTCCCACCATCCAGCTGCATGAAGGGCTGTCCCAGGGCAGGCTCTCCCAAGGACCAGGACGCCTTGGCTGAGCAGGGTTCCAGGAACAATAAGGCTGGCCCTGGCCACACTTATGCCCCTTCAACATTACTGACAGTGGCCTGCCCTGTGCCCGCCCCACCCATGCCTCCTGCCTGCTCTCCTCGTGGGAGCTGCTATCCACTCACTAGTCATCTGCTCCCTTGAGAAAAAACTTTCTTTTTAAAAAAATTGTGGGCCAGACACGGTGGCTCACACCTGTAATCCCAGCACTTTGGGAGGCTGAGACGGGCAGATCACTTGAGGTCTGGAATTCGAGACCAGCCTGACCAACACGGTGAAACCCTATCTCTACTAAAAATACAAAAGTTAGCTGGGCATGGTGGTGGGCGCTTGTAGTCCCAGCTACTCAGGAGGCTGAGGCTGTGGAATCACTCGTACCCGGGAGGTGGAGGTTGCAGTGAGCCAAGATCACGCCATTGCACTCCAGCCTGGGCAACAAAGCAAGGCTCAAAAAAGAAAAATTGTAGTAAAATACACATAATATACAACTTATCGTTTTGACCATTTTTGGGTACACGGTTCAGTGGCATGAAGAATGTTCAGACTGTTATGCAGCGGTCACCACCGTCCGACTCCAGAATGCTTCCGTGCTCTTAAACTGCAATTCCGACCCACTCCTCTCTGGCTCAGCAGCCCCTCGCCCGGCCTCGGAGCTCCACCACTCCAGCTTCTGTCTCTGTGAATCTGACCACGATAGGGACCTCTGGGGTCTGTGTTCTTTTGTGACTGGCTTGTTGCGCTGAGCATCGTGTCCTCAGGGTCCACCCCGGTTGTGCGCCACGTCGGGCTGAGGCCCATTCCACAGTCAGGTATGTGATCTCCGCCCCTTCCTCGGCTGACCGCCACTTGGCGGCTTCCTAGCTTGGCTGTTGTGCTGCTATGAACAAGGGTGTACAAACATCCCTGGACCCTGCCTTCAGCAATTCAGGTATATACCACGAAGAGAGGAGTGGCTAGCTCGGTTCTGTCTAATCTTTTGAGGAACTGGTACGCTGCTTTCCATAAAGGCTGTGCCACCCAGCCCTCCCAACAGCGCACAAGGAGTCCACTTTGGTAATGACCACCTTCCTGGACGCTAAGAAGCTGAAGAACTTTTTAAAAATATCCGCCAGGTGCCAACGGAACAAATCCTTTGTTCTTATGAGCTGCAACGCCTGCCCTACAGCTAGAAGGTGATGAAGTCTTTTAGGGACCAGGAAATGGTTCGGCTGTGAGATTCTTCCAACTGCTTCATTTATAACCAGACTCAGAGACCCTGACGGAGGAGGACGGGGTAAGAATGGATGGTGCCAGCAGCCCTGGGCGGTGCCGAGACTCAGTGACTGATACCACGGCCTGGCTGGCCTCCAGGGAGGGGTCCTGAGGAGCAGGCAGACCCCAGAGTCACCTGTGGCTGCAGGGCGGGGGTCACCTGCAGCCAGAAGGCTGTTAGTTCCCTGTGCTGAGGTGGAATGCAGGGCTTGGCTCCGTGACCTCCCCTTTAAGATCTGAAACTTCCACAAACCTGGAAGAGGCAGCCTCTCAGGGAAGCTGCTCAGAAGGAAAGACCTCCCACAGAGACGAGAGAGGAAGGGGAAAAGTCAAGGTATTTTCCTTCCAAATATTTTATTTAAATATTAAATTAAAAAACATACACCAACTAATCATTTGGCATACATTTCTCATGTTAACGTAAGAGGTAAAATAATTCAGTTATGGTAAAAAAAAAAAACTATGTACATCTCAATCAGATCATGTAGTGTCTTTAAATAGGCTACTGCATTGCCGTCTGTATACAGCACTGTCAAGAAATCTACAAAACACACATCACACACTCTTAAAAAAAACAAGAAAAACACGCCTTTAACGTCCTCCAAAAGAGGTTCTACAGCAGTAAGAAAAAACAAAACCGCTATGAAAGTAAAGTGCTTGTCATTGCTTCGAAGAGGAAACACACATGGTTTCTGAGGCCTTTGATCTATGGCATTAGAACAGAAATCATTTTGAAAAGGGGAGGGGTTTGTGTTGGAATCAATTGTGCTACCTCTGTAAAAATGAAGGCAAGGGCCTGGCTGCCCCAAGATGGTCTGGATGCTCTCCTATCCCAAAAACTTCTCTATGAGCGAACAGGAGACTTTGGTGTTTTCTCTGCGGCGAGGCCCCAGGTCTGCCCTCCAGACAGCCCCTCGCCCCACCACAGAGCAGCAGTAGCAGCAGGAACGGGGGCCAGCTCCCCCGCGGCACAGCACAGGCGCAGCCCCCGGTGGGCGCTGGCAGCGCAGGGATGCACCTCTCGCACTGGCCCGCCTCCCTACCCTCAAGTAACTGGGTCAATCTTTGGCTTTTAAAAATACCCGCCTTTCCCCTTTCTCAACGCCTCTGTTTAACACTGCAGGGTCTAAGGAGCCGAAGCAGCTGAAGGCACCTGGGCTGGGTTCGGGGCTAGTGGGAGCAGCATTTCATTTGTTGCCTTCCAGAGGCTTCTGGCTGATGGAGCCTCACGGAGTCCACCTGCCAGAGGTGCGCCCCAACCTGCCAGGTAAGGGCCGCCCCTTCCTGCCGCCTCCACCCCAGCGCTGAGGGAGGAGGGCCCTGGGGCCCCTTCCTCAATGCACGCCTGGTGCTGACAGGGACGCTTCTTACCATGAGTGAGGGAAGCTGAAACCTGAACACGAAGTGCGTACAAAATCTAACCACGAAGTAGTGTCTACCTGTCACCCATGCAGATGCATGTACAGGGTCTGCTTTTGAAAAAAAAAAGAAACAAAAACTTAAAAACACCGACCTAAACCTCTCACTTGACCTTCCTTGAACAAAAGCCAAAGAAGAGCCCAGGCCAGGCCAGGGCGATTTCCCGGGAGGGTCCCAGCCCGGGCAGGCGGCCCCGAGCCCCGAGCGTCTCCTAGCTGCCTGGCCTGCAGTCGGCCCCTGCTATTGCACAGCATGACCCACGTCAGGTGTTCCTGCGGGACCCCACCATGAAATGCATGAAGGTCTCCAGCAGCCAAACTCGGGGTGCAGCAGGAAGAAGCTTCTGGGCTTCCGCCCCGGGGGCTCAGGTCCAAGGGACCCTCAGGACGGAGCCCCCAGCACTTTGAAGTCACCTCTGCCCTCTTTGAGGTTCTTCCTGCAGTTCCTCCAAAGAGTCCTGGAAAACTCTTGAGCGGTTTATAAAACTTCTCATCTAAAGTAAGGAAAAAAGCGTCTTCCAGGTTTTGATTTCAGGGGAGAGAATTCCAAGAACCCGTAGCCAGTCTTCGCCTGGGCTGACCACGTAGAGCTGCTTTAAAACTGATACATGAAGCCAAAAGTTCACAGTTTTCATTAAAGCATAAATCAGGAAGTGGTGAGTGTTAACTAAAGAAATGGATAGTAATCAATGCCCACACGCGCACACACATGCGCACGCACACACACACAGACGCGGACGACAGACAACGCGCCCGCTTGTTTCCGTGGATGTCCGAGGTAATCATCTCAACCACGACAAAGCCGGAGAGGGGCTGAGATCCCCACACCGCGAGATCCCCACACCACAGGGCTGCAGACGTCCTCCCTCCACCCTGCTCCCCTCCTGCCCCCGCCCCCAAGACACACCCCTCCATTATCTTTCTTCTTAAAGTTTCCAGTCCCTACTCAGAGTTGAGGTCACTCAGTGCAAGAAAAAAATTAAACAAAAATAAACTAAAAAGCCAAAACACCTAACGTATTGCTTGTTTTGCTTCTAGAAAGTTCTTGGCTTTGAGTCCAGACGTCTTCACCTACTCTGAAGTTATTGCTTGGAAGAGTCAGTGTCCGCGCCAGGACACGGGGCCGCCCTCACTGCACCAGGACGAAGGTCCCCAGGGGGCGGGGGCTCAGATCCTCCATCGCGAAGTCCCCCTGCAGCAGCCCCAGGGGCTCACAGCCTGGGGCCAGCCTGGCCGGGCGAGGCGGGGGCCCAGCGGGGAGGGTAGTGGGGCCGGTGCCAATATGCAGCTGCGTGTCCAAGAGCTGTGCGGCCGAGGCCACAGGGGAGACGCCGGCCTGCAGAAGTGGGGGTGGCAGCAGCGGGAGCCCCGACATGAAGACGGTGCTGGGGAGCAGGGTGGCCCCAGGGCCATCACAGGGGGCGATCACAAACGGGGTGGGGGCCGGCTGGGGGGCCTGTGGGCAGCTGGGCGTGGCGGCCGGGTGGTGCTGTAACTGGAGCAGCCTGCGGGGACAGAGGACAGGCGGTCACTGCGCCGGCTCACAGGGTTCTCGGGTTTCCAAGTGGCTGTGTGGCAGGGCCCGCCTGTGGCTGCCGGCTGCGGCTGCCGAGGGCAGGTGCATGGCTGATCCCCCACGGCACCCCACCTTGCCCTCTCCACCTGGCCTCTCAGCAGCTCAGAGGTGCAGTCACAAGGTGCTCTCACTCGTGGCCACCCTTGCCCACCCCAGGGCTTTAAAAGACACACCTGCCTGCTGCACCCCGTGGCTCAGCACCTAGGACCTGTGCCCCCCACACTCCCCTGGCTGGGGACAGGGGTGCCTGCTGGGCTACCCGGAGGAAGGAACCGCTCAGCAGATGACATTCCTCTAGGAGATTACCTGCCGTGTGCCCTCCCGGGGTCCCAGGGTGGGGGCAGAGACAACCTGCCGTGTGCCCTCCCAGGGTCCCAGGGTGGGGGCAGGCCTCACCTCTGCTGCTCTAGCACCTTCTCCAGCAGGCTCCGGCCCTCCCGGCTGCTGGCCGCACCGCCGTGCAGGCCTGGACTCTGTGCAGGGGCGTGGAAGGGGCTCAGGCCACCCCTGCTGGCGCGGCTGGCTGGGGCCTGGCACACCTGGCGGGCGAGCCCCTTGATTTTGTTCAGCCCCAGAAACCCTTTGGTCCGCGTGGTCTTCCTCAGGTGCTGCCGAAAGGCCTTCAGCCCTGGGGGGAGACCAGGTCAGGAGGTCAGCGGCCTCCCGCCTCCCAGCCCAGCATCCGCAGCCCTTGGCTTATGGGGGTTTCCAAGCCTCAGGGAGGGCAAGGAAAGGATGGGGGACACAAGCATGGCTAGAGAGGAGTCTGACACGAGCCAGGGGCCCTCCCTAACCCCATCCCTGCTCAGCACGGGGATCATCTCCTGTGCTTTCAGAAGCAGTCTCGGAGGTCACGTGCTCAGGGACCCACATATGCTTCTGTCCCAGCAGGCCGTGACCTCCAGAGCAGGGCGCACCCCAGCGTGGCCAGAGCACTGCAGGTCCCACCCAGGCCTGGTGGAGAATATGGGGGCGCCATCCGCCATCAAAGACAAAGTCACATACTGCCAGAGGCACGCACGGTGCCCTGGGGAAGGTGGAGGTGAGTGTGGGAGGAACATGGCTCACCTTGAGTCAGTGAGGTGTCCGACGCCCTCCGTCCCTCCTGGAAGCTGACAGGAAGCAGGACAGCTCCTCCCAAGCCCCCCTGGGCCTGCAGCACCGGGGTAGCGGACTGCGACCCCAGAAAGGGTGAGGCCAGCCTGACCGGGGAGCCGGCGCCCAGCAGCCCCTGAGTGGCTGGTGGACCACTGAGCTCTGCAGGGCCCCTGCTCACGGAGGTGGTCAGACAACTGTCCGAGCTGGTTCCCTCTGCAGGACTCGCCGTGGCAGACGGGGAGACGACTGTACCTGTGGGGGGAGCACGGTTCTCTCCATGCTGTGTGCGGAGGAACAGGCTGCCCCGACCTCCCCATCCATGCCCACAACCTGGCTGGAAGAGGGCTCGAGGCCACCAGAGCCCAGGCAGCCCCAAAGGCAGGCGACCATTGCGTGCAGCTGCAGGCAGCAGGTCATAGTGGACCTCGGGCCCGGGGGCTGCCCTCCCAGAACCCGGGGGTGGCCTGGGAAGACCCTGCTGGCAGCCAAACCCCACGCTGTGTCCTCTGCTAGAAGGACCGCAGCAGGGCAGACTAAGCACCCATGATGTGGTCTCAGGGATTAAAACAAGTGGCAGATCCAAAGTCCAGCCCTGAGAGGCTGCCGGGCAAAGTGTCCATTCTAAATCAGCCCGCTCTCCCATCGACTGTAAGCCCACCCATCAGTGTCCTCCTGGGCCCCCGGGGCCACTTACATGGAGCGGTGAGTGGGGACAGGTGGGTGGAGACCTCGGCCAGGGTGTGCCTCCGACCCGTGCTGCCAGGCACGGACTCCTGAGCATCCTGCTCCTCCTCGAGACCTGGCCCCTGCCTGACCTCCTCACTGATGGCCGTGTCCAGCAGGCTGCTGGGGGACAGGGGCCGGGGCCGGAACACTCCGCTGCAGCCAGCATCCACCGGGAAGAACAGGGGCTGCATTGGAGAGACAAGCCAGTGACTTTCTGGGCACCGGGAGAGCCAGGCGCACACACCGAGGGCACCACGGCTGGGCTGAGGCAAGCCCTCTGCACGCCCGCTCTGGGCACTCACCCACTGTAGCGCGCTCTGGAGCTCACAGTCCATCTCAGCCTGCAGGACGGACTGCACCAAGGCCTGCGGCTGCGGGCACAGCAGGGCGGGTCGGAAAGGGTCGGTAGAAAGACCTTCCTGAGGCACCTGGGCCGGAGACAGGAAAGAGGCCATCGGGGGAGTGGTCCGCGACTGCGGCGCCATCAAAAGGAGAAACAAGCTGGCTGCTGTCTGGATTGCGAGCTGCCTCTCGGGTGGGCGTGACGGCTGAGGGGCACGGGCTGGCCGGGCTGGCTCAGGACCACGTGCCAGTGCTGTACTGCCAGGAGGTGGCAAGACAGGCCGGCTCCGGGGATGAGTTAGGAGCAAGTGGCCTCTGGGCAGGGTCCAGCCCCCAACAGCTGGCACCCCTTCCCCACGTGGCCTGGGACCCGCTATCCACACAAGGAACCGCCCTCCAAGCCAGTGCCTGATGGGGGAGGGAGCCTGGGGCCCAGGAGGAGACGCCTGCTCACCTCCAAGCTGCTGAGGTCCGAGCTCCGAGGCCGAGGCTGCCTGGCAGGCCCGGGGCGGGCGCACTGGGCATTCCGATACTCCTTGAGCCGCTCGAGGAGGAGGTAATAAATGGCAGCGAAGTGGTTATAGCTGCTGTTTTGCAGTGACTGGGGATAAGAGGAGCTGAGGTCAGCTCAGGGGCAGCGGGAGCCCCAGGGCCCGCCCGCTCCAGGTTATTCTTGGGTGACTGAGAATATCCTTTAGTGGGGTAGACAAGCTGGCCCCTAAATTAGCCTGCGCTCCTGTTTTAACTCGGCTGGTGAGCACCTGCTTCCCCAACAAAGCCGCCCAGCTGCTGCACGCGAGACCGGCGTGAGGGTGGCCAAGCTCACCTCCACCGTCCTCTGCCGGTCAACGCCCAGGGTCTGCATGATGCCCAGCGCCTGCTCATCGTAGTCACCAAGGTTGGAGCTGTAGCTGTGCGTGGAGAAGGCGGGGCAGGCGGGCCCTGGCAGGCAGGGCTCCGGCAGGCAGGGCTCGGCCCGCATCCATCGATGCTGCCGGATCTGGGCAATGGTGATGCGCCTGGCGGGGTCCACCACTAGCATGCGGCGGATCAGGCTCTCACAGTCTGCGGAGGGGCCGAGAGGCTGAGCAAGGGCAGCTGGGACTGTGCCTGTGCTCCCACCCACCACTGCACATGGGCCGGTACACCAGGGGCCAGGAGCAGGGGCTGGGACATTAGCTCAGTCTTGCCACCCAAGGTGAGGCACCAGCCAGGATCCAGCCCCTGGGAGCTGCCTGCCACACTTTGTGTCCACCACACAGAGAACCACTTGGGTCCACCCTTCTGCCATGCCCCGTGCCTGAGCACCGACACAGAAAAGCCGGGTGCACCACAGCCAGTGGGTTAGACTCAGAGATGAGGCTGGCACCTGGGCAAGGGTGCTGGGCAGGGACAGAAGCAGCCAGGCACCAGCCTATACAGTGAGGGCACCGCCCACCCACCCTAGAAGTAGGGAACTAACAAGGCACCCAGGGGTGGGGTTTCTCCTGCAGCCCACAGTAACCTGGGCCTGAGTCCCAGACTCAACACGGACTCAGAAGCCAGCTGCACACGGGCTGCAGGAGACACATGCCCCTGCCCACAGGGGACCCTACGACCCACCTTGAGACATGAAGAAGGGGATGCGGAAGCGGCCCTCCAGCACCCGCTGTCTCAGCGTCGGCAGGTTGGGTCCGTCGAAGGGGAGAGAACCGCAGACCAGGACGTACAGCACCACGCCCAGGCTCTGTAGAGGACCATGGAGCCACATCAGCGCCAGCGCCCCAGGGAACACAGCACCCCTGGGGAACACCACACCCCCGGGGGTCTGCGTGCACGCGGCTCCTACCCAGATGTCCAGCTGGGGGCCTTCATATTCCTTTCCCTCAAAGACTTCTGGGGCGGCATACGGGGGGCTCCCACACCACGTGGAGAGAGGCTCTCCTGATTTGTAGAAATTCCCAAATCCAAAATCTGAGAGGCAAAGAAACGGATGGGTGAAGTTAAACCACACATGGCAAGGGGCTGCAGTTTCGGAGCGTGTTGGGAAGCTGGGGCGGCTTATGGGCACGCTCCCACCCCGGGGCCTCCGTGCCTGCCAGCCTGATGCCCCCGCCCCCACCCCGGGGCCCGGAGCCCCCATACCTGCCAGCTTGATGTCCATGTTGCCATCCAGCAGCAGGTTCTCGGTCTTGAGGTCCCGGTGAACAATGTGGTGCTCGTGACAGTACTCCACGGCCGACAGGATCTGCCAGAACTTCTTCCGCGCCTCGTTCTCACTCAGGTGCCCGTTGGAAGTCAAATAATCTGAGGAACCACAAAACAAAGCTAGAGCCCCCCCACCACCCAGGAGGGCCTGGAGAACACCTTGGGGTCCCAGGATGCGTGGGCCCAAACACCAGCTGCGCAAATCTAGACGGGACTGTGCTATTTTCTTTCAATGGATATTAAAAACGAGTGTGGCTTACCAAACATTTCTCCGTTTTTAGCAAATTCAGTGACGATGTAAAGCATATCCTTCGTTTCCATAACCTAAAGAAAAAAGACCTGAGTTTAATTACAGAGAAAAGGCACACGCCAGTGCTACAAATGATCCACCAGAACCCCAGTAAATTTTTAACTTTTCCAGGACAAAGGCATTCATCATTTAAAACTGCAAAGAAAAAGAAAAATTTCTGCAATTAAAAAAATACACAGGAGATTCCTACTCACAAAGACGGCTTTAAAAAATCAGAGGTGAATTCCTCAGACTATCCTGATACGCCTTTGCTCTCACGAAAAGCCTAAATATATTAGAATTCTCCTCTGTGATCATATTTAATTCAAGTCATCTCACATACAACCTGAGACTGCTTAGGCTGGGCGTGGTGGCTCACGCCTGTAATCCTAGCACTTTGGGAAGCCAAGGCAGGAGAGTCGCTTGAGCCCAGGAGTTCGAGACCAGCCTGGTCAACATGGCAAGACCCAATCTCTACAAAAAAGACAAAAACTAGCTAGGTGTGGTGGCGGGTGCCTGTAATCCCAGCTACTCAGGAGGCTGAGGCAGGAGGATCGTTTGAACCCGTGAGGCAGAGGTTGCAGTGAGCCGAGATCATACCACTGTACTCCAGCCTGGGCAATAGGGCAAGATTCTGTCTCAAAAAAAGAGAGACAAAATTCTGAGGTCTACAGAGGAGGAGACTGCTATATGTCTGCTGGGCTTTGTAGAAGCCTAGGAGGCAACAGATTATTCCAGCCGCCTGAATAACAGATAACGCATACCTTATTCCCACTTGCTTTATTGACAGGATGAACAAGGCTGTGAGAAGCCAGCTGTGCCAGGTCAGCTGCGGTGGGCGGCTCAGCGCACAGCCCATCACTCAGCATGAAGCCACAAACAGCCATGCCAATGCAGCCTTTCAAAGTTGATTTATTGATCAATAACTTTATTTTACTTAAAAAAAATTTTTAAATATAACATGTCTGTGAGTACTGAAAATTTTTGGAGAGGGTGAGACAATATATTCTTATGAAAAAACATTTCTTTGGGTTCAAAATATACAGTTACCCCTTTAAAAAGATGCTTTGTACTGGGCGCGGTGGCTCACGCTGGTAATCCCAGCACTTTGGGATTACCCAGGCAAATCACTTGAGGTCAGGAGTTTGAGACCAGCCTAGCCAACATGGCGAAACCTCATCTCTACTACAAGTACAAAAATTAGGCAGGTGTCATGGGCTGCGCCTGTAGTCCCAGCCTCTTGGGAGGCTGAAGGAGGAAAATCGCTTGAACCCTGCAGGCGGAGGTAGCACTGAGAGGAGATTGCGCCACTGCCCTTCAGCCTGGCTGACAAAGTGAGACTCCATCCCCTCCTCCAAAAAAATGCTTCAAAGATAGCTGCTTTGAGCTGTAAATCTAGTAAGGAAAGTGTTGTATAAATTTTAGCAGTTTGGCAAGAATTTTAACTGCCCCACCCCTGTGTGTGGTAGAATGACTCTAAGGTCACCGCTCACCCCATCCCCAACTGAAGAAAGGCAGGAGGAGGAAAAGAATTAAGAGTCAAAGTGTTTGAACTTTTTGAAAGCCTAAAAAAAAGGGGAAAGTGTCTCAGCAGGGTTCTGGGGCCCTGGCCAGCAGAATGAAAATTAGACACTAGCAGCCTGGCACAGCGGCTCACGCCTGTCATCCCAGCACTTTGGAGGCCAAGGTGGACAGATCACGAGGTCAGGAGATCGAGATCAGCCTGGCCAACATGGTGAAACCCTGTCTCTACTAAAAATACAAAAATTAGCCAGGTGTGGTGGCGGGCGCCTGTAGTCCCAGCTACTCAGGAGGCTGAGGCAGAAGAATCCCTTGAACCTGGGAGGCAGAGGTTGCAGTGAGCCGAGATTGCACCACTGCTCTCCAGCCTGGGCGACAGAGGGAGACTCTGTCTCAAAAAAAAAAAAAGAAAAAGAAAGAAAAAAAAAAGAAATTAGACACTAGCGTCAAAACCAGAGGAATAAAAGTCATTGCTACACCGGTGAATTCTATCATCTCCAAACAGCTAAGAATCCCGTACAGCAGCAGTAAGTAAATGTACCTCCAGCACCAATCACAAGGGCAATTTGTTTCTTTAACGGAGCTAACTCCACACAATGGGCAAAGAGGAAGAATAGGAAGGTACTGCCATTAGAGTTCAGCCCTTGAGCAAAGTCAAAAACAAAACCAGCTCAGCCCACTCCCGAGGAAATGGGCCGGGCATGCTGCACAGGCAGTGACATCAGCGGCCAGGGAGCGCACAACTTAAAGATGACAACAGAAACAAAACACAAACCGGGTGCTTCGGCACATTCTGCACTCAAAGACACTGAGTAAACAGGCACCACGGTGAGCACAAGCTCCACCAAGACCGCTACTTTTATTTTAATCTAGTGCAGAGGCTTGGAGGGATCATTTCAAATCGTAATTCTCTCTCCTACCACACTGTACACCCAGCCGTCCCAACTGCACAAACACAACCACATCCCAGAGTCATCTCAGATTCCATTTTGTAAGAATCATTAAGAGGAACGCCAACCCAACACGAATGGATGAACGGCACCTGCAAAGAACTTATTCTTCTAAAGAAGACTTGATTTCACCTTTGCAAAAGTGGTCATTTATCATTAGGGAGGTGAAAAGGCTGCTTTGCTGTTCTAATTAAATTAGAACTTATTTCCTGGAGATATAATGTATTAATTTCAACATGAGAACAAAAATTAAGTCACAAAATAAACCAGCAGATGGGCAGAGCGAGGCATGTTCCTGGCACGGATTAAATGACAAGCTCCTTGTTCTTACTACGGAAAAGTATTTTCATCTCTCCGTTTTTCACGGAAGAGTTTAACTAGGGAAACAAATGCTCACAACTGTCCTTGCAAAGATAAACCAATGAAAACCGGTAAGAGCCACTGGCTTTAAAGTTTAATAGTTATTTGCAAAGGCGGGAAGTTTCCAGTTTCACTCAAATTTGTCCTTTTACACTAAATGTGTGACCTGTGGCAATACCAAAAATGCATTGGTTTTCATAGTAAAGCAAATTTAACAACAGACCTGTACACATTTAAAACTGGATCAAGTCAGGACACTAAATAAAATTCTAATGAAGCAAATCTCAATTATGACCCAAAAGCAGTAAAATAATTGTAAACATATCTGCACAGCCTATAAAAAAATCAATCTATTTACCTTATACAACCAAATACCCAACTTCCACATACCCTCCAAAAGGGAAGCCACCTTCAGAAATTGCAGACTTACATTGTTGAAAATAAAATAGAACACATTTCCCAGGATTAGCAGAGAAAGACAACCTGAGCCCTTACCTGGTAAAGCTTTATGATGTGTGGGTGGTTCAGAAGCTTCATCAGCTGAACCTCACGATAGATTTTCTCCAAGTTGCTTGAATCTAATCGTGTTTTATCAATTATTTTTATTGCAACCTACAGATTTTAAAAAGAAAAAGGATATTTTGTGTTTTTTAAAGAAACCCTCAACCTAATTTACACATTTCATTTTTTGCAAGATAATTTCTCAACACCGTCTCCAAAATGTCACAAGAAGTTAGGAAAACATAACCAAGTAACCACTAATGTTATTTTAAAAAATCGGAGCTAAGGAAGAGCCTTAAGCAACCACAGGCTCACTTTACAGGGCTCAGCTGAGTCCAGAAACCACTGCACTCTTAGGATGGTTCTTTATTTGCCATTATCCTCTCTACTTTCTCCTAACCTATGTGCGAATTATGCAGAAACATATAAAGCATTTTTATTCTTTACCGAACTAAAAAATGGTGACTCTTTACCCACCACGACAATCAAGCCTGGAGCGCTGAATCTGCACGGAGTCCACCCGCCAACGTTGGGGTCGCCCCGGGCCCAGTGGGGAAGCCCGGCCGGCTGTATCCCGCCGCCCCCACTCACCTGCGTTTTGGTGACTCGATGCCGCGCCAGCTTCACCACCGCGAAGTTGCCTTTGCCGAGGGTCCGCTCGATGTCGTAAAAACCCACCCGGAGGGGCTTCTGCTGGCCCTGGCCCGCGGGGTCCGCGCTGAACTCCGACATAACCATGGCTCCGCGCGCACCTGCGGGGTCGCACAACGCTCAGAGACCACCAGCGCCCCCGCCGCCTGCGGTCGACTCCAACCGTGCCCGCGGAGCCCCCAGTCCCCACGGGACGCGGGGACCCGCTCCCACGCCTGTCGCCACCACTCTATCCACGGACCCCTCCAGCCCCGTGAGAGGTGTGGACCCGCCCCCGCCGCCCGCGGTCCGCTCCACCCGGACCCCCGACCCCCTGAGCCCCGCGGGGCGCGAGGACCTGCTCCCACACCCGTCCCCCGCCGCCCAGGGTCGGTTGTATCCTGATCCGGGGACCCCCCGAACCCCGTCGGGCGCGCGAACCCGCTCCCACACCCGCCCCCGCCTCCTGAGTTCAGTTTCGTCCCGATCCCAGGACCCCCTGAGCCCCGCTTCCATCCTCACCCCCCGCCGCCCGCTGTCGGTTCTGTCCCCACCCACGACCCCCTCGGCACCTCTGGCGCGGACCCGCTCCCACACCCAGCCCTGCCGCCCGAGGTCGGCTAGATCCGGATCCCAGGACCGCCCCCAGCCCCACTCCCACACCCCGCCCCCGCCGCCCGCGATCCGTCCCGTCCCCACCCCCGACCTCCCCGGCACCGCCGGGCTCGCGGACCCGCCCCCCACGCCGGGCCCCTCCGCCTGCGGTCGGCTCCAACCCGACCCCCGGATCCCCAGCCTCCGAGCCCCGCGGACGCGCTCCCACCACGGCCCATACAACAAAGGGGAGCCCGCGGGCGGCGGGGCCACCGACCCCGCCCGCGACCCCCCGCGCGCGCACGACCGGGGACCCTATGCGGTGGCCGCAACCCCGAACCCCGGCCCGGCGCCCGCGCGGAGCCCCCACGGCGGCCACCCCCGCCCGCCCGGAGCTCAGAGCCCGCCGCCCGCCGCCGCCCGCCGCCGCCGCCTCACCTCCGCCGCCCCCGGAGCGCCCAGGCTGGGAAGCCGCCCGCTCGGCCGCTCGCGCTGCTGGGGCGCCTACCGCTCTGGCCACCGCCGCTGCCGCTGCTGCCGCCTCCGGGGCCGCGCCGCATGTCAGCCCCGAGCCGCCGCGCTCAGCCGCACGCGGCGCCCGGCCCCGCCCCGCCCCGCCCCTCAGGCCCCGCCCCCTGCCCCGCCCCCGCCGCCCGGGCGGGGGCCGCCCATTGACGTCACTTTGACGCCAGAGCGACGCGCGGCTGAGCGCCGGGCGAAGGGAGGGCGGGAGATCGGGCGGTTGCCAAGAGACGGGCGGCTCTGACGCGCGCGAGATGAGGCCGTCGCCCTGGCGACCGCGGGCCGGTGACGTCAGGGGCGCCCGCCGCCCGAGGCCCGCCCGCCTGCGCTCCGCCCGGCGCCCCCTCCCGGGCGCTGGGGGCACTGCGGGCGGCCTGGCCCTCCACTCGCGGGGACTCGGGCCGGGTCCCGCGGGCGCCTTCTGCTCGCCCCCTCCGGGTGGGGACGGCTCTCAGGCAGGGGTCGCCGGCCCCTCCGCGCGGCCCGCGTGGGTCCTGGCTCCGAGTCTCCGGACGTGCGGGGGCCCGGGGGCCTCGCCGGCTCCCTTGGGGGGCTGGCGGCGCGGAGGCCCCCGGGCGCTGCAGGGCGCGGGACGCCCCAGTCCGCGAGAGGCCGCCTGCCCGCGGGGACGCCGGCCGCTTTTGCTGTTAAAATCTCAGATATTCAGCAAGTTCGAAACTTGAAACCTGAGGAAGCGCGGCCAGTCGCCCGGGAAGTCCCCGCCGCGCCGCAAGGAGCCTCCCGCCTGCAGCCGGCCAGGCCCCGACCCTCGGCGACACCGGCGTCCCCGCGGGCGGTGATCGGGCCGGGTCGACCGCCCGGGGAGGGCGCGGGGAGGACATGAGGGCGCGGGGAGGGCATGGGGGCGCGGGGCCCCTTCCCTGCGCGCGGCCGCTGCCTCGTCAGCACAGAAGGCCTTTTCTCAAGGGGACACTGAGTATGAGCGAAGATACGTTTTAAGCGTGAAGACCCATTTGGGCGTTAGAGTCTGGATCGAGCCTACGGTCGTGTTTCTTTGTGTTAAATAACTACTTCTCAGAAGTGGGAGCGAGGATGCAGGGAAGCTGGCACAAAACTGGGAACCCTTCTCGGGAGGCTGTCCTGCCTTGGGACGCCTGGGAGGACGGCCTGGAGGAACTGGGATGAGCTGCTCCCGCTGCGCCCCGGCGGGCGGACCACAGATTTCCCAGTCGTTCCCCCCCACCCCATACACACACTCTCTTACACACGCGCGCGCGCACGGGGGTTATCTGGGAGTCCGTTGGTTCTGAAAGGCTTTCAAGGAAATGAAGAGTCCCCAAGTTTTTAATCGTTCGAAGTACTTTTTCTTTGTCTCAGGTTTATACACCAAGAATACGGGGGAATATTTTTAGTTCCTTTCAGCTAAAGAGTTTACAGTGGCTATTCTCCCTTCTGGCGTCCCAGCACCCTATTAATCTGCTGGGAGGAGAAGTAAGCAGAAGCAGGGCTGGACACGTGGCTCTCGCCTGTGATCCCAGTGCTTTGGAGGCTGAGGCAGAAGGGATCACTTGAGCTCAGGAGTTTCGAGACCGGCTTGGACAACATCGTGAGACCTCACCTCTATAAAATATGTTTAAGATAGCCAGGCGTGGTGGTGCATGCCTGTGGGGCCAGCTACTTGGGAGCCTGAGCTGGGAGGATGGCTTGGCTGGGGGGTTGAGACTGCCGTGAGCTGTCATTGCGCCACTGCACCCCTGCACCCCAGCCTGAGCAACAGAACAAGACCCTGTCTCAAATAAAGATCAAAGGCGGGGTGGGGGAGAAAGGAGGCCCCTGATCCTACTCACCATTCAATCCCTCAGTCTGTGATTTGAAATATCTGCCCCCTTCATCCAGGAAGCCAGGCTTCCCCACCCCTCCCACTCTAGTGGAGTCTTCCAAAAGGTCTTAGATATTTGTAAACACCTGGCTGGCTGTTTGGAAACATTTCATCAGCACCAAATAAAACTGCAGCCAAAACTGCATGGGCAGAACAGGACCCCAAACTCGGGTGCACTTGACCTTTCACCCCAACCCGGTCCTGAGCTTCCAAAACCCGGAACAGCCCTGTGCCAACCATGGCCGTCCTATGTTTCCTTCCCCTGCCCAGTGGGCGAGGAGCTTGCTCTGCAGAGAAAGGCAGGAAGTGCAGAGGAAAAGGCCAAGCTTGGAACAGCTGTCCCCTCTCCCAGTGGGGGAACCCCTGGCCCCTCATCACTAAGTCTGTGCTCCAACCTGCCAGGCCTCTGCCACCCAGTGTCTTTGGTTGTTCTTTGTGTCATTGACCTCCAGAGGCTGTTTCCTTTCAGAAGCTTTGATTGCGTTTCCGTCTTCTGGTCTTCCATGCTTCTAACAGGTTATGGGGAAAAAGAAAGATGTAGCGTGAGGCTAAGGATAGGAGCGAATGGCTGGAGACGCTCCTCACTGAGCATGATGAAGGAAGCGCTCTCAAAGTCTGCAGGAATAGCACTTCATTATTATTTTTTTTGCATGTTATTACAGATTTGTGGGAAACGGTAGGTTGGTTTTCCTTTCCACGTGGAATTTCTTCAGCCTGTCTTATGATTTCGGTGTTTCTGGAGTTCATCTTGTGTCTTAGGCCTTAAGACTGGAAACCCCAACAGGAAATGGGTCCCTTTAATATTTATAGTTCTAGCACTAGCCACAGGCATGTCATAAAACTCCCAAATCCATAAACGCAGAGACTGGAGCATGCGGCAGCATTTTTACAAAGGGATGGGTGCCCAGCTGGCCCCAACACCGCCTTCCATGAGGAAGGAATCTCCCCGTGCAGCCACGAGTGTGCCGGACCGTCCCCTGACCTCACCTCCCCTCTGTGGCGCCTAAGGCCCTTCTCTGTCCTCCTGGCTGCTTCAGGTGGTTTTGCCCTTTTTTTTTCTTTGGCTTCAGCCTAATGGCTTTATATGCCAGAAAATCAGATTAACCACTGCAGTAGCATCCTTCTCAGGGTCCCGGGGGCCACCTTGGTCATTCTGCTGCATTGTATCTGGAGAGCTTGACAGACAGACATGTGTGCGCCAGGTCAGGAAGTCACGGCCCTGGCCTGGGAAGGGCAGGTGGGAGAAAAGCCCCCAGCCCCTTCCACCCTTGAGAATGGCCCAGTTGTCCACAGGTTAACCCAGGAACCACGGTGAACAGGTCAAACCAGAGACTGCCCAGTCCCAGCATCCACCCCAAGGGCGTGGCCTCCGTTGCCTCCTGCCCTGGCTCCCAGCTGCCGCAGCTGTGTGGGTCTGACTGGGCCCAGGGCCCCTCCCCGTCTCAGACAGCACCCACTTTCAGGCCAGGCCTTCCACAGGCCAGTGCGTTTTCCTGATCCTTAGGCCGTGGCTTACATGGATTACAAAGGCGGGCGAAACAGCTCGCCCTCGCCTCCCGATGGGGAGCAGACGCGCAGGGACCTGGGGGAGGAGGTCCTTGGGGCCTGGGGATATAACTAGGGTAGGGTGTTAGGATTGGGGGGGGCCAGGGGGGCGGTTCAGGTCGGCAGCGCAGAACTGGGACCAGCTGGGCTTTCATGCTGGCCCCAGCAGAAACTTGCCTGTTCACGAGCCAGCTGGCCCTCCCGCCTCCAGCCTTCTACGGTTTCTGGTTCCGGTTTCTGTCGCTGCTGTTCGTGAGGAATTATTCATGTGGCCGACGCGTTTTCTTGATACTTAAGCAGGGACGTGGTGCAGATCAAGGCTGAGGACCCGAGAGGCCTCTGGGTGTCTGCGTCCCTGACCCATATGCTGAAGTCGGAGCGCAGGGATGGGGGCACAGGAGGGGGCCTGCCCCAGTGCAAACCAGCCAGGCCCCAACAGAGCCATGGGTTGCCCCAGGGTAGGGGGTGCTCACTTAGGAGGAGCACCGTGGACAGCCTGGCTGGGATCCGCCCTGTGCTGAGCAGGCAGCTCTGGAGTAAACCACCCACTTCAGGAGGAAACCACGTCTGCAAATGGAGCAAAGGTCCCCAGAGGCGGAGCACAAGCCTCTGGGATGCTGCAGCCTCGGGGGACCAGGACTAGGGCCCAGAGCAGGCCGCAGGTGCTGGCCATGCCCTTCATCCTGGGCACCTGCCAGGGCCGCACAGAGCGTGGCTCCCGGGAGGTGGAGAAGTCTGAGTGGCAGCTCTCATCTCAGTGTTGCCAGGTGACCTGCTGGCTGCTGGCACACAGCACAGTAAACACTCTTTTTTTTTTTTTCGGTTACTATTTACTCATTCAAAAAAATGTGTGAGTTTCTGTCATTTGCAAGAAGTGTGCTAGCTGCCATGAGTCAGCAGGTGGACATGGGTGAGCATGGCTAGACTGTGCCGGGACATGGTGACAGACAGACATGCTTCGAAGGTCCCTGTGGGAAGGGACAGGTCCCCAGAGAGAGGTGAGATGGTGCCACATGAGGGTGAGTTCGGAGTCATCCTCCAGATGTACACAAAGGCTCGGGAGGCCCTGCTGTGTGTCAGGTGTTGCGTGAAGGTTGTGGGCACAGTGGGAGGGAGCGTGAAGGTTGTGGGCACCTTCTCTTGAGGACCGCCCGTTCCACTTACGGAGACACGAACAGCATAAACCATGAGTAAGAAAATAAATCCAGGGGGTGGAAGAGTGCTGGCAGGATAGCGGCCTGGAGGGAACTGCTTCTGGGCATCTCCATGGGATTTTCGGGGCATGGACTGAGGGCGAACCTGCCCTGAGGACACTGACTGCTCCAGGAGAGGGAAGAGGTGAGGCCTGGCTGGGGGCGGGCAAGAGGCCCACACCTTCCCTCTCTGAATGCTGAGCAGAGGTTCCCAGCAGAAGGCAAAGAAGATCAGAAGCCAAGATTGAGGAGACAAACCCGGTGAGAGTACTCAGTGCCATCCACGTGCATCTGCAGTCTGCTGCCCAGCGCCTGCCCTTCTTCCCGGGGTGCACGCAGAGCAGGCGTGGTCTGTCCCAGCTTCACGGCGTTGGGCACCGCCAGGCAAGGATGACAGGGAAAGGGAGGCAGGGACTCAGGCTGTTGTGGCAGGGCTGAGGAGGAAGGAGCTGGGACAGGAAGCGGGTGGCAGGAAGGAGCGTGGGGCCTGTGGGTAGAAGGTCCCGGTGGCTCAAGGTTGAGGCATTTCACGTGTGCATCTCACAGCCCAGAGAGGCCAAGCACGGACCATGGGGAGAGGGGAGGACCCCCATCTGGGGGCAGGTTCTTGGGGTGCGGGCTGAGGAGACACTGGCTCTCTCTGAGGCTCCCGGATGGGTCTCTGTCCATTTCAGCTGCGTCTATGGGAATGGATGAAATGCTCCCTCCACTGCTGGTCTTTTCTCATAAAGCAAGTTTTTTTTCTAAGTATAAAGATTAGTAGAAAAGGTTCCATAGAAAATCAAGAAAGTGAGCATGTAAAGATGAAAACAAAAGCGCTGGAAATGCTCCTCAGAGCTGAGGTTTTCTCATCCTCCTTTTATTAACACAGGGTGAGGCGTCCTGCCTTTTCCAGCCTTATGTAGGAAGTGTCTTGCCAGATCACCAAATGCCAGGCAGAACCGCAGCTGAAGCTGTCTGCCTAGAGTTCCACCATGGCAATGTCTGGCATCCCTATCCAGCAGCCCCGCATGCACGGCGGCGTCGAGGGGCCCTCTTCTCTTCATCATGCGAACTGAAGGCCCCGTGGAAACAGATCCCACAGCTCAGCCTGAGACTGGGGCCTGGCCTGAACCGGCTCGTGCAGCCCAGCCTCTCTCACTGCCCCAGCCCCAGGTGGACATTTGCCCCTGGATGAACCATTTCTCCACATTGCAGGTGCCTTGTTTTGAGACAGCCTGGCTGTCTGAGAGCCATTGGTGTTGAGACTGGATGCCCGGCCGGGTGCCCGCAGGAGGAGGGGTCTCTGGAGGCCACAGGCAGAGCCACTGAGATGGATCTTTAGGCAGAGGGCCCCAGATGCCTCCTGGGACTCATGGCTGGACTGCCCGGCAGGGTCTGCAAGCTACAGACTAGGGAGCTGAGTCCCTGGGTTGCCAAGGCAACCTGGAAGCCCCTGACTTCGAGCAGAACACAGGGCCCTGGGGACCGCTGCAGCCCCTGCAGTGCAGCCTGCAAGTGTCATTCTTTCTGACCCGGCTCTTGTGGTTTTGGGTGGTATCATTGTTTGCTTAGGAAGAAAACGCACGGGCTGTGTATGGCATGAGCAAGTGCAGACGTCACTAGGATCGGCTAATGAAGATGACAGAGGACTCTAAAGGGACACAGGGATGCCGTGAGGTGGGGGACAGGCCGGGTGGCATCAGCACACCGCTGTCACGCTGGCATTTCCACTGAGGTCCCTGTGAAGCCAGAAAGAACAAAAGTGTGGTGGGAACATAAGTGCGGCTTTCTTGCGAAACGGCTCATTTCCAAACTACTGACAGCAGGCTGACAGTCTGAACTTGGGCAGAGCCTCTTGGGACCGGCTGGACCACGAAGAAGGTCCAATCAGCCCTTCCTCAGGGCCTGCACTCTCTGGGTCATCCCGAGGCCTGGAAGAAAGTTTCCAGAACCTTCTTTGCACAAATGAACTGCAGATTCAAAACCCGCAAGAAGGTTCAGAACCTGGGCCACAGGATTGGAACCACGGGAGTCTCAGATCCTCAAACCGGCTGGGTTTGCTTCAGTTTTCTCAGAACCAGCGTGCAGGTGCGTAGCTGCTGGGACGGGCACCCTGGGTTTCCGAGGGTGATGTCCCGACAGCAGAGGTGAGATTTCATAGAATGGAGGATGTGACATGATCTGTAACATGGAACCCAGCAGAAGCTCCAGCACTTAGAGGAAGAATGGAGGCCCACTGTCCCAGCCCACTTCATCATTCCCTCTCCTGGAGCAGTCTGCATCCACGGGGAAGGTTCTCACTCAGCCTCCCGAGTAGCTGGGATTACAGGTATGCGCCACCACACCCGGCTAATTTTGTATTTTTAGTAGAGACAGGGTTTCTCCATGTTGGTCGGGCAGATCTCAAACTCCCGACCTCAGGCGATCCGCCCACCTTGGCCTCCCAGACTACAAGCTGGGATTACAGGCATGAGCCACTGTGCCCGACCTTTTTCTTTTTCTTTTTTTTGAGATGCAGTTTTGCTCTTGTTGCCCTTTTCACTCTTGTTGCCCAGGCTGGCCTGGCACAATCTCGGCTCACCTCAACCTCTGCCTCCCGAGTTCAAGCGATTCTCCTGCCTCAGTCTCCCCAAATGCTGGATTACAGGCCGTGCCACCATGCCTGGCTAATTTTTGTATTTTTAGTAGAGATGGGGTTTTGCCATAGTGGCTAGGCTGGTCTCGAACTCCTGATCTCAGATGATCCACCCGCCCCGGCCTCCTAAAGTACTGGGATTGCAGGTGTGAGCCACTGTGCGCTGTCATGTCCCATAATTGGACCTGTGCTACCAAATTTATATTTTATAAATATATATTTTTAAAATATTTTATTCCAGTTTGTAGCGAAGATGATGCTATGGTTTGAAGGTGTCCCACAAAGTTCATGTGTTGGAAGCTTGATCCCCAACGTGGTGGTGTTGGGAGGTGGGGTCTCGTGATTGAGTCATAGGGGCACGGCCCTCACAAGTGGAGTGGTATTTGATGATGGTAAGAGATGCGCTACGTTTGTTGGCCTTTGTTGGGCATGATGATTATATCTTGGATTTTCAGTGACTTTGTTTCTTTACATTAGTTTCAAGCAAAAGTTAGTGCACATTAAGGGATTTGGAATCTTAAAACTTTTTTTCCTGATGATAAAATGGAATATATGACTATTATAAAAACATATATGAAAATAATAATATTAATATATAAGAAATAATAAAGTTAAGATCATCTATAATTCTACAGCTCAGATTTCATCACTCAATATTTTGGTGGATTTTTTTCTAGTTAAATATATGTTGTAAAACTTTTTTTAAAAAAATCTGGATTGTACCCTATACGAACAGTGTTACATCCTGTTTTTCTGTTTATAGAAAGAGGATTCCGTGTATCATATATAATTTAAATACATTATTCTGAATATCTAATATCTCATGTTTAACATATAACATTCCCATTTATTTAACATTTTTATTTGAAGAAATCTGCTGTTTCTACACATTACTATACCCAATGTTATTGTGAGCATCTTTTCCAAAACTCTGAATTCCTGTATGAAATTTTTCCTTAAAGATGGAATTACCAAGTTAAAGAGGATAAAGTGTCTTAAAGCCTTTGATCCGTATGCTGCCAAACTGCTGGGGCACCCCTGACCTTACACTGTGCCAACATTTAAGAATTTTCATTTTAAAAATATTTTGCTAAGTTCAGAAGTGGAAAATAATATCTGTATTAGTTTCCTAGGACGGCCATAACAAAGCATTAAAGACTAGGTGACTCCAAACAACAGAGATGCGTCTTCGCACAGTTCTGGAGACAGAGGTCTGAAACCAAGGTGTGGGCAAGGCCAGGCTCCTGGGGAGATGCCTTTCATGCCTCTTCCAGCTTCTGGAGGTTCTCAGGGCCCCTGTCAGTCTTTGGCTTACAGACCCTCATCCAGTCTCTGCCATCGTCTTCAGATGGTCTGGCTCTTCCCGGGGCCTCCCTCTCCTCTTCTTATAAGGACGCCGGTCATTCTGTTTAGGGCCCAGCTTCCTCCAGTGTGGTCTCACTCTAGTGACAGCTGCAACGACCCTATTTCCAAATAAGGCCATGTTCTTAGGTACTGGGGGTTGGGACTAACATATCTTTCAGTCGGGGGACACAGTTCAATCCGTAATAGCACGCATTTACTGTAATGTGTAATTCTTGGATTTCCCTATGGAAAGTGATGCTTCTTTTCACGTTCATTGGCCATTTGTGTTTCTTTTGAGTATCAGTTCTTATTTTCTGCCCCATTTTCTGTTAGTGGGTCTCTGTCAAGCCTCCCTTTGTTGTGAGGGGCAGAAATGCAACTGCATCTGGTTCCAGCTGAAAGGAAAGTTGGTGGTTCACACAAATAAAGGGCTCAGGATACTACAGGCTTCAGGCTGCGCTAGACCCAGGCACACACAATGTTTATCTGTTCCTTTTTTTCACCACATCCCTCAGTTCTACTTCTTCTACTCCCTGCCTTGGCTTCATTCTCATGCAGGCTCATTCTAGTTAGGAGCAAAGATGGCGCTATGGTTTTAAAGTGTCCCCCAAGTTCATGTGTTGGAAGCTTGATCCCCAGCAAGGCGGTGTTGGTGGGTGGGCCTAATGGGAGGTGCTTGGGGCACCTCCTAATGGGAGGTCATAGGGGCATGACCGTCACTAGTGGGGTGAGGGCAATTAATGCCATCATCTCAAGAGTGCACTCCTTATAAAAGGACAAGTTGGCCCCATCTAGCACCTGCTCTCTCTTTCTCTCCTCCCCCTCCCTCTCTCTCTCTCTCTCTCTGTGTGTGTGTGTATTCTCTCACTTTCTCATTCTGTCTTGCCCTTCTGCTTTCCATCTTAGGAAACCACAGCAAGAAGTTCCTGCTCTTGGATTTCCCAGTCCCCGGAGTCATGAGCCGATACATCTCTGTTCATTATAGATTACCCAGACTGTGATATTTTGTTATAGCTGCATAAACCAGACTAAGACAGGTAGCCAACATCTTACCAGCTCACAGTCCACAGAAAGAGCCTATCTTTTCCCTGATAGTTCCAACTACTGTCCCAGGGAAGCCCTTCGTTGCCAGGTTTATGTCATGTTTAATCTCTGAAGGTGAAGAATGTAGGTCAGCACACCCACCTCATCTGGACTAAGGGCAGGAGGGGGTGCTTCCTGGGAGCTACTGCAAACGAAGGAGCCACAGACTCATTTGCTTGGGCAAAATCAAAAGATGGATCCCCAGTAGGGAAATGCTTTTCTTATTTATTCTGAGAACTCTTTATATATTAAAGGCATGAATCCTTTACATCTTTCTTCCACATGTTTGTTCCTTAGTTATTTGTCTCTGTGGGTTTTTACAGGAGGCTCCTAAACGCTGCCTTATGAGTGTGTCATGCCTGGAGCACACCTGCCATATAGCATCATTGCATAATAACGCCCACCAGGAGCAGATTGCCAGGCCACATTCTCCGGGTGTGAAAAAAAAAACCAAACAAACCTGTGGCTAGTACTTCAGTCAACAAATTGGCATTCGAAAGCGTGTTATCGTTAGCACAGACGTCATCGGTGAATGAGAAAGCAAAGAGCCCGTGGCCGCACCTCATAAAAGGCCAGCAGGGAAATAAAAGCTACTGTGGTTGTGCAATGATGGGACAGAATGCTGAGGGTCACTCGTCCAGGTACAGTTTTGAGTCCTCACTCAATCTTAAAAATGTGATAAGGAAAGTAACTTTGAACTCAATAACCTTTTCACCAGGCTGTGAACTAAAGGCACATACAATGGGAGGCCTGACCCCTGCCAGAGACAGGCACTGCCGGCTGCCCTCTCTCCAGGCAGGGTGGGGCACCCTGAGTGCTCAGTGGGCTTCCCAGCCCTCAGTCCCCAGACAGTGAGGGTCCCTATCCTGCTGGGTGCCCCCCCACCCCAGCTCCTGAGCCACGTGGTCACCGGCTGGGGAAGCAGAATCTAGACCCTAAGGAGGGGTTTCTTTGTCATCTTCCAACTCAGGACCCCTGGGCCAATCACAGCAGCCTCAGCCTGTTCCCCTCTTCTTCATTTCCTGTGCACTCCAGGGACCTCCCGAGGGATGTTCCCTTCCCAGATGAGGCTGAAGCAAACCCTGGCGTGCAGGTGGGGTGGGAGGGTCCTGGAGGGGACGGGCCTTGCTAAAGCCACCAAGCCCCCAACTGTGTGAAAGGATGAACAACAGGAGGGCGGCAGGGGCATAGCTGGGCGCCACAGAGTGGGGTCGGGGCTGGATTCTGGGAAAAGCCCCAAGGTGGGAAGAGCAGCGCACCTTCCTTGCGTGGGGAGGGCACCCCGTCCCCTGCACAGACCCCGCCTGCCCACTCCGCTGCTTGGGGCCCAGGGGAGCCAGGTCTGGAAGGATGTGGAGGGCGTCACTAGCTCCGGGTGACTCCTTTTATGGGGAAACTTTGGAACTTCATCTGAGAAAGCCCTGTGCTAACCAGGGCCCCGCCTCTGGCCAGGGCAAGACAAGGAAGCCGTGCACAGTCTTCAAGGCTGTCGGTCCCAGGACGGCGCTGTTTCCGGTGAGAGCTTCAGCACTCAGAACTCACCCTGGCACGCAGGAGGCTCACATGGCACACTTGTCAAAGGAGTTGATGGGTGATTTAATTAGTGAACAAATTATTTTCAAGCAAAGAGCCCCCATCTCTTGGTGTGTGCCTGCATGTGAGTTTGCTTGCCTGTGTGTGCATGTTTGAGTGTGTGCTTGTGTGCACTACATGCAAGTGTGCGTGTCTGCAAGTGTGTATGTGTGTTTGTGTGCGTTTTCTTGTGCACACCTATGTATTCGGTTATGTACATATATTTGCTTTGTGCACATGGCCATGCATGGGTGTGTGCTTGTGTGTTTGCTGTATGCATGTGTATGTGTGCTGTCAGGTGAATGCAGGCATGTACTTCTGTGTAAAAGAGTGTGCACGTGTGTGATTTTGTGAGTGCTTGAGTTTGTGTGTACGTGTGTTTGTATGGGTGGATCCGTGTTTGCACATGTGTTTGTGTGGGTGAGTCCATGTGTGCACGTCTGTGTGGGTGGGTCCGTGTGTGTGCGCAAGTGTCTGTGGGGGTGGGTCCGTGTGTGTGCAAAAGTGTCTGTGTGGGTGGGTCCATGTGTGCACATGTGTCTGTGTCGGTGGGTCCGTGTGTGTGCACAAGTATCTGTGTGGGTTGGTCCATATGTGCACATGTGTCTGTGTGAGTGGGTCCGTGTGTGTGCACATGTGTCTTTGTGTGTCAGTCCATGTGTGTACATGTGTCTGTGTGGGTGGGTCCATGTGTGTGACATGTGTGCTCTCCTTTAAGCTCAACCCTGGCCAAACCTCTTGACCTTTTGGAGCCCAGGGCTGTGCAGCCACTTTGTGGAGCATTTAGGGACATTTCAATCAAGTTGCAAACGGGTTGGGAAGGGATGGACTGTGATGACCTGGAGGAGTGGGTAGATGGCCTCACCCAGTTGCACACAGAGGGTGTGGGTCAGGCACTGTGTACTTAAACTTGGCATTCAAGTAGAATGGACATCCAGAAGGTGATGTGACAGGGATCCCCCTCACAGACACAAGGGAACCGCCCCAGGGAGCCATCCCAGATACCCCTCTGCCCTCCAGTCACCCCCACTCCCTTGGAAGCATTACCCACTCTGGGCACTTCGGGGGGCAGAATGGAGGCCCTCCAGTTCCCCAGGCAGCACTTCCTCTGCCCTCCCTCCCAGCTGGTTCCTCCAGGCACCAGCCCCCAGCAGCACCACACGCTCAAGGGTTAGTGACAGACGGCTGAGCAAGGCAGAGTGGCCCCAGGGTCTCTGAGCAGGAAGGGTTTTAACGCAGGGAAGGAGAGTTGCAGGGCCCAGGACGGCTGCAGATCCCAGGCGGGCCTCCTTGGAGGCTCGGGCACAGAGCGCTGCCCCGCCAGGTGCTGTCACCACAGCAGCCCCAGAGCCGGGCCCGGAGCATGAAGCCGCCAGGGCCACTGCACTGCCACTGCCCTGCACCCCCAGGAGCTGAAGAACAGGCCCGCATGGCTGTGAGTACCGGAGAGCCAGGTGAGCCAGGGGAAGCAGCCACGCCTGCAGCCACCCGCACTCCAGCACACAGAGAACACGGCAGGACAAGCTGGTATCTCCGTGGGGTGCCCCCATGTCCCCACATCTCATACACACTCGCCTGATGGGTGGCCTCCCCCACATCCGGGACCCTGGCTAGAGTCTGGGAGGTGGCTGCCCACGTCTCCCCTCTCCTAAGCACAGAAGCCTGGCAGGGATACCAGGCAAGGTCTTCCAGTGGTCGGCGGGGCCTCAGCCCTAGCCCCCTGGGTGCAGCGAGGGGCCCCCGCGAGCCTGCTGATGGCCGGTGACCCACCGTCCTCTCATCCTAGCGGCCTCAGGTCTGTGGTCCTCCAGGCAGGAAGTGTCCAGCAGGCCAGAGGCAGCACCTGTGTGCATGGAACAGCCGTGTTTACACAGCTGTCAGCCCATGGCGCTGGCAGGGCTCCTGTCACACCAGCCGTCGGGCCCATGGTGAACGCTGAATGCTGGTGCCAGGAAAGGAAGTGGGAAATGACAAGGTGGCAGGCGGGGGTTGGGGGAACCTGAGAGGGAGCGGCCTCGACAGGGACTGTATGATGGCCGGGGTGGGGTACGTGGGGGTGGCAGAGGTAGGTGTGTGGATGTGTGTGTGTGACGTGCCCACTGCGTGTGTGGCTGTGTGTATGGCATGAGCGCTGGCATGTGGGAGCGGGTGTGTGTGTGCTGAGGGCCTGGTGCTGGGTCCAGGGAGTCCAGGGTGGCCCCTAAGGGCCTGCAAGCTGTTTTTTGATTTGTAGTTATTTGAAAAGTCTACACAAGAAGAAAATTAAACCTCATTTACTAAATACGATAAACTTACAGGAAGGCAGAATTGTCCCCAAATTACAAACATGTGGACCCTGAGTTGCTCCATGATAGCTCAGCCCCAGACCACGCGGTGGACATGGCAGCCCTGAGCCCCGGGCCCATCTGCTCCTCGCCAGGGTAACACAGGAGCCTGGTAAGGCAGACCCCCAGAGCCCCATGAAGCAGGGGTCCGTGTGGAAGGAGGGGCCCCTGCCTGCTGTCCCTGCCTAGCCTGCGGTCCTGACTCGCCGGGCTGCGGACTCTGGATGGCTCGTGACCATGACCTCTCTTGGAAAGCGGATCTGGGCCGGTCCGACCCTCTTCCCTCTGGAGAAATCTGAGGCCCCCCAGCAGCGGCAGCAGGTCTTTGTGTGGTCTCGCCTTGCAGATCCAGGACTGTGTCCCAGGATCAGAGCCCAGGCCAGAGCCCCACCCCAGGGCTGTCACCCGGGAGGGAGATGATGGGAGGCCACAGCGGGGCCCAGGCTGGAAGTGAGAGGGGTGGGGCCTGTGGGAGAATGACAGCCAGCACACAGCGGGCAAAGGCCAAAACGGGCCCAAGGTGGCCGGGTGGGCACCAGGCTCAGAAGATACTCGGCCTCGCACCGAGCAAGGGGAGGCACCGGAGCCAGGCGCCTGCTGCCCGGAGAGCAGGGCTGGGTCCTCAAGGGCCTCTGCTTCTGGGTGTTGTAAGGCCACTGAGGCTGAAGCCCAGTCGCCCCGGCTCCATGGTCCCTGTGCAGACTCTCAGCAGCTGGCCGCCCCTGACTGCCTACCTTCAAATCCAGGCACACCCTGGCACCACCCGGCCAAGAGCCCACACAGCCCTGGGGCACCCTGCTTGTCTCACTGGCCTTGTCCCAGATCAGGAGGTGCTCACAGCACCCTCCTACATGCCAGCCTTGAGCTTGAGCAAACCCCAGAGTGTCATGAGGCCCAGCACAGCCTGGCCCTCCACTCCGGCCCTGGTGGCGGTCTGCCGTGTCCCCTATGGGGGAAGTGGTTTCTCTTTGGCCCAAGCCCACCTGCCCCTGCCTGAGGGTGCCCTGGGCATCTGTGCTCAGCCAGTCGGAAACCCGAGTGCTCGTGTGCACAACAGGCCCAGCCAGCAGGGAGAGGACCCGGGGCTCCCCTTGGCGGCAACGCAGAGGAGGCCCCCGCAGGCATGGCTCGTTCACGTGGCCGCTCAGCCCTGCCCTCTCCCTCCACCCCGATTTCCCACTGGGCTTGCAGGGATCACCCCAAATAAACTCCGTCACCCAAGCCATGCGCCTGGGCCTGCTTTTGGGTGTGGATGGGAGGTGCCTGGTGGCGGGCGCTCCAAGCCCAGGGGCGGGCGGCCAGGCTGCCTGAGGAGGCCAGGGCAGCCTCACCCTTGCTGCTTGGCACAACCAAGTGAAGAAATGATGCCCAGAAGGGCCACGTGATCTCGGGGCAGGCGGTGCTGGCAGAGGGAGGGGCAGAGCTGTCAGCCCCCGCCCACCCCCGCGTCATGCAGCCATACCTGATGTCACCATGTCTTTCTTGGTTAGAGCTGAGTCCACCGACCCCAACTTGTTTAGATTAGGTTGGAAGTCACCTGGGCTGAGCTGACGGCTGATTCCATCAGCAGAAAGGACCATGGAACATACTGGCACTCAGGGCAGTGTGAAGCTACCACCTGCCTTGAAAAATGGCTCTTCCCTGACACAGCCGCCCGGTGGGAGCCAGGTCAGGGCCTGGAGCCACAGCACTCCCCACCAGAGCCTCTGCCTGGCCCAGGAACGCCTGCGGAGAATTCCACCAGCACCCTAGCCACCTCCACGCACCACGGCCCCAGCTTCCTGCAAATCCACCTTAAGGAAGCCTGATAAGGTGAAGTCCACATTTAACTATAAGCGAGTTACTGAGGGTTCTTTTCTTTGCATAGTGATTCCCCTAAGGGACTCCTTTAAACATGATGTGGCCAGCCAGCGCTCACTTACGTACCCGGAGTCACGTCGGTTTGGGGTGGCAGGGCCCAGCATGCCAGGTGCCTGTGGGACAGGAAGACGCTGGGTGGACCCTGCTTTAAGAACATTACATCTTAAGCAGGTGAGCAGACAGGTGCACATTTGCTCCCTCAGTTCCTTGGGGCAGCAGTGATGGACAGGTGAAACACACCAAGGGCCAGTCGCGTGGCACTGACTCGCTGTCTCTCTGTTTTACGGAAACGGTCTCACGTTCGCCCAGGCTGGAGTGCAGTGGTGCGAGCATAGCTCACTGTAGCCTTCAACTCCTGGGTTCAAGCTATCCTCCCACCTCAGCTTCCCAAAGCGCCAGGATTCCAGGCATGAGCCAACGCGCCTGGCCGGCACCAACTCTCAACCATACTGCAGCTCACAGCGGGGCCCCTGTTTGCAGCTGATGTCGCCTCCCAGCCCTGAGATGCTGGGGGTGGGAGCCGGCAGCACTCTTGTGTGCAGAGCACCCAGGATGCACTGGAATCCAGAAAGAGCGAGGCTGCTGCGGGCAGACTCCCTGGCATCAGCCTCCTGTGTGGTCAGGAGTGCAGGCGCTGGGGCTGGAACCCTGGGCACTCAGCCATAACCCACCTGTGCAACGTGGCCAAGTAGGCGTGTGTCCTGGAGCTCCCGCAACAAACCAGGTGGCCTCAACAACAGGTACTGATTCCCTTAAGCTCTGGGGGCCAGAGCCCCAGATTAAGCTGTGGGCAGGGCTGCGCTCCCTCTGGAGGCCCTCGGGGGAATCTTCCTTGTCTCTGGCAGCTTCTGGTGGCCCAGGCATTCCTTGGCTTGTGGCCACCTCCCTCCAGTCCCCGCCTGGTCCTCCTGTGGCCTTCGCCTCTCTCCGTGTGGCTCTCCCTGGGTTTTCTCTTCCTTCTCTTAAGGAAGGCTCTTGCCCTTCATATCAGGTGCTGGGGTGCCCCCTGACAGCCCACGACGATCGTGCTGCCAGGTCTTGAGCTGATTGTATCTGTAAAGACCCTTTTCACAAATACAGTCATCCCTGCAGGTTCTGGATGTGGACAGATCTTTCTGTGGGGACACCATTCAACAGAGGGGCAACCACGGCCAGCCCCCTTCTCTGCTCAAAAGCTTGCTACTTCTCAACTCTGTTGCCCACCACATTCTGCATCTACACAGCTGGGACGGTGGCAGTGCCCGCCCCAGAGGTCACTGTGCAGGTTAAATTCATCCCTAGACACGAAGTGCTGGGCTAGGCGCAGAGGGCCCCTGTTCCAGTCACAGCGCCTGGCATGGCTCCCTCCTCACCAGGGCCTATGACTGTGGCGGATTGGAGGAGGAGGTGCTGGGTGGAGACCCACAGAGAATGAGGGTGTGACTGGAGGAGGGGAAGCCCGGTTTCTCATTGAGAGCCCTGTGGGGTGAGGCCAAGGTGCGCACAGGGGCGAGTAGGGTCCCACCCCGAAGTGCATGCAACGAATTCGTGCCATAGCCCAGGCCACGCTGGGGGCTGTTTGTGACTGCAGCGTGGCCAAGCCCATCCTGCCTGAGGCGTCCTCTTCAAGCAGAGTGGAGGTGACATGCCAGCCCCCACCTCACCGGAGTGCTGGGAGGAGCATGTCTAAGGAGGGAGCTCACTCTGTCAGCTGTAATGAGCTGTGACTATCCTGTGGGTTTTCGGGGTCGCTGTAATAAGTCCCACAGCCTAGGGGCTCTCTCTCAATTCGGGAGGCAGAATCCAGGGTCAGGGTGCGGCACCCTTGGCTCCTGAGGCCTCTCTCCTTGGCTCTGTCCCCTGCTGTGGTCCTCACAAGGCCATCCCTCTGTGTGGGTCTGCGTCCTCATCTCCTCTCCATATGAGGCCCCGGGCAGATTGGGCCTACTTGCGTCATGTTACCTTAACCACTTCTCCAGGAGAGGCACGGGGGCTTAGGGCTGCAACATAGAGATCTGGGGGACACACGTGGCCCCTAACAGCATCAAGGGTGGGGGGACCCCCACAGGACAGCCTCTGCTGGTGTGAAAATCACACTGTCTTAGGCAGACAGGGAAGAATCGGCATTTCCACACCAGGCAGAGGCCCTGGAGCACACGGGACCAGAGGAGGAAAGAGTGAACTTCACCCTCAGGGTCGTGCGTGCAGGTGGCAGACCCTGGCCCTTTCTGCGTGGGTATCAGGTTGTGGGTTTTGTCTCCGCAGTGTGCAGGGATGGGTGCGGGCTCCAACTCAGGTCTTGGAAGGAAGAGAAACTGCTGCTGCGGAGAGGCTGGCTGAGGGGCTGGGGTGAGGACCCCCGGGGCCAGAGCCACACACCAGCCCCTCCCACCGAGGCAGAAGGTCCCTTGCGCTCTGCCCCTGCAGCCCGCCTGTTTCCTTGCTGCCAAGGGCTCTCCCAGGCCCATCTGCAGCCACAGCACAGCCGTCCCGTGCGCTTGTCCTCAGGACACATCAGGAATGAATCCATGTCTCGGTCTGGGTCTCCTCCCCTAGGCCTGGTCCTCGGGTGGCCCCTTCAGCCCCTTTCTCCAGCCCTTCCCACGTAACAAAGGGAAACGTCTCACAGCCCCGCAGCAGCAGCCAGGAGCTGCCCGTGGAGCTCCACGCCCGCCGCGGAGAGAGGAGGCGCCCTGGGCAGCCCGCCAGCGCCGTGGCTCTCGCGGCGGAAGCCCACGTCTTGGGCTCTATTTTGAAAGCTGTTCTTTCCACAATGGCTTTGACAAGCATCACTGAGTGAGCCAGCGTGTCAACACAGGCCAGTGCAGGACTGGCCTCGGGGCCACATTGGGGCCGGCGGCAACCGGGCCCTGGCTGCAGCCCACGCGGGCAAAAGCACAGCCAGGCAGGGCGTGGCGACCCTGAGCCTGGCCACAGCGACCGTGGGCGCCGGACTGGGGCTCCTCAGCCCTGAGGGGCGACCCAGGCCCGGGCGGGCTCCCAGCCCCTGATCTTCTCCCCTCGAGACCCCACCTTCTGCACAGTGACAGGAGAAAGTTCCTGAGTCCCACTTTGCAGGGATGTATTGCATTTCCAGAAAGTTCCTTCTGGGTGCAGAGTGTTATGTGAACCCTGAGGACTCGCTCCAACTTGCTATTGGTTTTCTCCACGGAGGACCCAGTGGTCACACCTCCTGTCAGCACAGCCCCTCGGACCCCGCGACGGGGGGATTCAGCCGGCCCTCCTGCTGGGCCGTTTCCTGCTGGTCAATCGCAAAACCATGGAGGCAAAGTCAGGCTGGTTCAGGTTCCATGCAAAGTGCCCTTTCAGCAAGGCCTGGGTGGGGAGGCCGCCTGGGTGGGGCTCAGCGCCCCTCCCCACTCATGGAGGCACAGGGACAGCTGTGTGTGCTCGCAGGGACACCTACCTGGCTCTGCCCACTCCCCTGGCTCTGCCCACTTCCCTGGCTCTGCCCACTCCCCTGGCAGCGCACTGAGGAGCTCGGGCTTTGCTTTCTAGGGTACAGTGAGAACACGAGGTTCAGAGAGGACTGAGAGACCGCCTGCCGCGGGAGGCAAAGCGGATTCGCACCCCCGTCATTGCTGGGCCCACACGCCGCCTACGCTTCCGCTACGGCCATCTGTATTTCAGAAACCCTCTGGCAGGGGACCCAGCAGATGACACGGGGGCCGTTCACGCTCTGAAACCTGCTGGGAGTGAAAACACTGCAGGGAGCCTCAGCGGAAACCCCACCCAGATGGTCTTCCACAGTGGCCCTCAGCGCCCTGCCCACTCCCTGCCAGGCCCCACCTGCTGGACTCCAGGACCAGCAGGGCCCCTGACTGGTCTCGTGACCCAGCACGCTGCTCCCCCTTGGACCCGGCTTCCTTGCCCGCTGGGAATCCCAGGCTCCTCCAGCCCAGCCCTGCCAGCAGGAGCCTGAGGAAGGCTTGGCAGCTGCAGAGGCAACAGGCCCTGGGTAGCCAGGAGGCCAGCAGGACCAGGAGCCCCTCACGGTGCAGTAGCCACAGCATCAGGGCCACTTCCACTCCCGGGGCGGCCTGGGGACCCCGTCCCACTCTGAGCTGCCCCTTCTTGAGACCTGGGGCTCCCCATGGAGGGCTTGCCCAGGGCCCCTGGATCCAGCCTCAGTGAGGCTCCAGCAGGGTCATCTCAGCCGGCCAGGCGTCAGCACCTCCACCCAGGATCTCACGCTAGTGTCTCTGCACTTCCACCCTCCATCCTGGTCCACGCCACCTCTGCTGGTTATTCCGGCACTTTCCGGGGCGATGCCTGCTGGAGCCACACAGCCAGGGCCTCCACCCTGTCCCGGTGACCCACCGGCCCCTCTGCACTCCCTCGCCCTGTGCTGTGGCTGGCTGGAGGCCTGCCCGGCCCGAAGCGTCCTCACCTGTTGCCCCGTCCTGCCCTCCACCCCAGCCCACCAGTGACTTGGCCCCAAAACCCTCACAGCTCTGCTGTCCCTGAGGGAGGTGCCAGGCCCCAGCCCCAGCGTGCTCAGAATCCTTGTCCTTTAAACTGCATCCACTCTTCCCTGCCTGAACCTCCAGGCCCTGCAGAGCAAACACTGCTGCTTGCAGGAGACCCCGAGCCTTCTCCGTCCCCTTATACTGGGGAGCCCCACCCTCTCTGCCACCGCTCCAGAATCTTACATGTGGGAGACCTGAGCCTCCCAGGGCCCCAGCGAGGCTTCAGTGGGGGAGACAGTAACCCCAAAGCCTGACTCTCCAGGGCAGACGGGGTGTGACTGGCGTTGACAGGGTGCCCCTCTCCACGGGTTTCCACAGTCCTTGAGAGCAAAGGTGGTCCCGGCAGTGGAGCAGAGGGCAAGGTTGTGGTGCTCAGAGTCCCCCATAGCTGCTGCTGGGTGGGGAGGGAGCCCACAGTGGGCCCCGGACCCCATGGGGCATGAAGCCTTCCGCCATCAGCAAGTTCCTTGTCCCCCGAGATGGTACGTGTCCAGGCTGCCCTTCAAGGCGGCAGTGGCGGAACGTGTCTCCTTCACGCTGCATACAGCTCTGTCACTGACTCTAGCACACAGCCCAGGAGATAGGGGGTACCAGGAGCGTTCTGTGCCGCTGTCCGGCATGTGCGGTCGTCTCCACGACACCCACCCAAGTGGGGACCAGCCCCCTTCTGCTTCCATGACTCCACCAATGAGGTGAGGCAGAGCGGTGCCAGGGCCGGAAGCATGCCTGGGCAAGGGCCGGTGGCCAGGCGGTTGAGTGCTCTGCGTTCTCAGTTAATTTATCCTGAATATTTCTAAGTTTCTTGATTATTGCAGTTACACCCCCAAGACAATGCCCCCCCCAAAGCAGAAGGCACATGTGCTTTGATGGCCCCTCCCACACTGGGGCCAGGGCATGGTAGCTGGGTGGTGTGGGGGCTCAGATGACCTCCAACAAGGCCGGGCACAGGAGGCTTCTCCAGCCAGCCAGAGGGAAGCACCCCGGCAGACTGATAACTTTTGTAAAAACAAGGAAAAAGCTAGAAAAATAAACCAGAAAAGTAACAATATACAAAATACAAGGCCGTTTTTATTGTTACATTGAACAGTCATCAACTCACTCTGTCTGAGGGGCATTGGCATCTGCGGGCATGCTGGGTGCTGAGGTTTGTCTCACTGCAGGAAGGGACAAGGGGTTCTCCTGGGGGCTGGCCCTCACCCGCTCTGCACAGCCATGCTGCAGGGGACATGGAGGCCCCCGTCGGCTGCTCACGGCCTGGCTGCGTCTGTGAGGGAGGAACCAAGCTGGGCACCAGCTCAGCCTCAGAAGACCCCATGGGTGCCCTATGCCACGGTGTCTGTCCCCGAAGTTCCTTGGGGGTGGGGGTGCGGGGGGTGCAGAGGTAGAGGGTTCCAGCTCACCCAGGGCTGGCCCAGACCAGGTGGCGGGAACCAGGGTCTGTGGCTGGATGCAGATGACAGGCTGATCATTCTAGGAAAATCCTTTTCTTAAACCACATTCTGTCCTGGGCTGAGCAAGGCCCCCTAAACATTCATGTCAACGCAGAAGGCCGTATTTGGAATAGGGCGTTTGCTGATGTAACTGAGCTGGGATGAGCTCACACTGCAGCATGGCGGGCCTTCATCCAATGATGGCATTCTTGTTAGAAGAGGGAAGTCGGGGCTGGGCACGGTGGCCCATGCCTGTCATCCTAGCACTTTGGGAGGCCAAGTCGGGTGGATCACAAGGTCAGAAGTTCAAGACCAGTGTGGCCAAAATGGTGAAACCCCATCTCTACTAAAAATACAAAAATTAGCTGGGCGTGGTGGTAGGCGCCTATAATCCCAGCTACTTGGGAGGCTGAGGGAGAGAACTGCTTGAACCTGGGAGGCGGAGGTTGCAGTGAGCTGAGGTTGTGCCACTGCACTTCAGCCTGGGCGACAGAGTGAGACTCCATTTCAAAAAAAAAAAAAAAGAAGAGGGAAATCAGCAAGTCAGCCCTGCAGAAGCAGGGAAGACAGCCCATTTCAACGGAGGCAGAGACTGGAGCTGCGCAGCTGCAGGCAGATGGATGCCCGGGGCCACCAGGAGCTGGAAGAGGCAGGGAGGACCCTCCCCTTGGGCCTCCAGAGTGGCCAGGGCCTGAATCCCCTGATCGCCGATTCCAGCCTGTAGAGCCGTGAGAGGTCAGCGCCTTCCTCAGCCCGCAGCCTGTGGCCTCTGTCAGGACAGACTTGGAAGCTGAGCCTGGCCCCTAACTCTCGGGAGCTCTCCCACAGACGGGGCTCCTCATCTCCCAAGCACATCTGAAGCCCCTTTCCACAGGGCCACTGCTCGCCAGGCCGATGGTGACCTCCACCTTCCCTGGGGACACACCCTCTGTTCCCAAAGGCCCTGCCCGACACCCGGCCACTTGGCCCCACCCCGCCTACCCTGCATAGCCCTCATGTCCACAGGTCTTCTCCGAACGGGGCCGGCCTCTCAGTGGGGAGGTTGAGGCCTGCATTTGGGGGCTGGCCCCTTATTGCCCCAGCATTTCAGTGTCATTGCACCCCAGGCTGGGGGAAAACTCCCCACCAAACTCCTCTTCTGCAGAGTTGAGCTGCCGGGAAAGCCGTAACTTTCCTGCAAAACGTTATTCTGGGCTGGGTGCGGTGGCTCACGCCTGTAATCCTAGCGCTTTGGGAGGCCGAGGCAGGCGGATCACGAGGTCAGGGGATGGAGACCATCCTGGCTGACACAGTGAAACCCCATCTTTACTAAAAATACAAAAAATTAGCTGGGCATGGTGGCGCACACCTGTAGTCCCAGCTAATCAGGAGGCTGAGGCGGGAGAATCACTTGAACCCAAGAGGGGGAGGTTGCAGATCACATCTGGGCGACAGAGTAAGACTCCATCTCAAAACAAGAAAACCCCAAAAATGTTATTGTGCCCCCACCAGATGGGCTGAGTTGGTAAAGGCTGATGATAGGAGTCCTAAGAGTCCTCACAGCTGTGGCTAGGTGGGGGGATGTGGGGGAAGGGGTAACTGGCAATCCCCCCACTCCGTGGGGAATGGCCCCAAAGCTTCACACAGTCCCCCGGACCAGCATCTGCTGCTGAGTGCAGGTCCCACCGGAGCCAGCGTGAAAGCCACAGAAAGACAATCTGGAGTCACCAGTGCCCCTCGGCAGCAGGGACAACCTGTGGTGTATCTCCCTCCCTCCCTGCCAGCCATGAAGAGAAAGGGCCTGTGTGCCCCAGCAGCAGGGGAGAACACAGTCCCCAAGACCCCCACAGGCTGGGAGGTCAGAGGTCGGAGGACACGTCACCTCTGGGGGTTATGACTCTGGGGAGTCCCTTGCGGGGACCAGGGGCTCTCTGTGCTGGGCATGCTCTTGGGGGACTCACTGACATGCATGGTGGTTACATGGGTGCAGACACGCAAAGACCTGAGCACGAGGCAGGATGTGTGTCTTTTATGGTATGTCAGCTTTACCCCATTTTTTCTTTTTTGAGATGGAGTTTTAATCTGTCACCAGGGTGAAGTGCAGTGGCACAATCTCGGCTCACCACAACCTCCACCTCTCAGGTTCAAATGATTCTGCTGCCTCAGCCTCCCAAGTAGCTGAGACTACAAGCATGCGCCACAACAGCTGGCTAATTTTTTGTATTTTCAGTAGAGACGGGGTTTCACCGTGTTGGCCAGGATGGTCTCCATCTCTTGACCTCGTGATCCGTCCACCTCAGCCTCCCAAAGTGCTGGGATTACAGGCAGGAGCCACTGTGACCGGTCTCATCCCATTTTTAAAGACTTTGTGCAGTGTTATTTGGGCATGTGCTTTGAACAGAGTGTAACCCCCACCCCAGAAGGAGGACCCTGGATGTGGAGCTGGCAAGCTGGGGCTGCCCAGAGCCGTCTGTCTCCCTGCGACTTCCTCTCCAGGAGGCTCCCGGGAGCAAGGCACAGTTGGCAAGGCTGTCTGCCCGCTGAGCGGGTGTGGGCTGCCTGGGTGACACTTCCTGTGCCGAGGCTCAGGGCTCTGCACCCTCATGGTGCCCAGGGTCTTGAGGACAGCGACCACACAGCCCAGTCCGCCAGGGAGGTGGACTCGGGGGGGAGACAGGAGGCCACAGAGTGTGTTCCGAGGTACACAGACCCTCCGCCTGGACTGTAAGAACAAAGAGGGGTTTAGGGCAAGGTGACAGGGACAACCCTGGCAGAGAAGTGGAGGGAGGGGTGAGGACAGCAAGAGAGGACAGGAGACCGTACAGTAGGGGGGGCGGGGACTATGGGAAGGGGATGGGTGTGGAAACCCCCAGCCCAGCCCCGTGGGGGTCCTAGCCACACCAGAAGCCCTGCTGAGACCCCGGCACAGGCTCCGCTTCCTCGAGACACAGCTTCCCTATCTTTAAAGTGAAGCCTGGCACCTGCCTCCGAGTGCAGTGAAAATTAGATACAACAGCCACAGAGGCGCTTAGCGCAGCGGCCAGCGCAGGGCCAGGGCCCTGAGGGGTCTCTACTGGGGCCCACCTCGAAGACAGCAAACATAGGAAGCCAGCCCACCCGTGCAGCCACGGGGCCAGCAAACCCCTCCTTTACCAAGTCATTTGGGTTTTTTTTTTCTGTGCTAACAGCCCAGATGGAGCCACGGCCTCAACCTCGGTGTGCTGATAACAGCAAGCTGGGAAGCCAGGACCCTGCTGGGGGACAGTGCTTGGCCTGGGGCTGCAGGATGCCTTTCTAATTCAGGGCCTCCGCACGGCCTGGGGCTCCATAAATGGTCAAATGCAGCCTGACGGCGCAGCCTCCTATCAGCTCTGGGCTCCACACTGCCACATAGCCCACATACCCCGTTCCCCAGGAGACGCCTGCAGGTGGGCAGCGTCACTCCCACCCGCCCAACACACGCCGTCTGCGCGTCCAGAGGAGCCGGAAGCAGCTGCTTCCTCCAGCCTGAAAGCCGCACCTCGGGCTGCACTCGGCTCCCCTAATCCGCCCTCCGCTGCCCCGTGGATAACACGGATAACACATAGTAACACATAATAACATGGATAACATGTCGATAGCAATTCGCCAGAGGAGCTCCCCTTCTCTTATAAAAAAAATCACCTCCGTCTCCTTGTAAAGAAACATTTCTGACATCAAGGAAGATGCCCATTCAAAAAGCAAGTGATTCAAACAGCAGATGCAGGTGTTACCAGTCTCGGTGGGGCACCCGAGCTGGGGGCCTGGGGGAGGGACGAGAAGGCAGCTATGCCATCCCACCAGTTTCCACGCACCGCCCGGCCAGAGCTGCTTCAGCCCTTTGTCAGTGGGTTTCCCCATCTTTTGGTTTGGTGGTCAGAGTTCCCACAGAGGATGCTACCCTCTGTGTTATGCGGGGAGACGGGGGGGGACCCTGCGTCCGAGTCCTCCTGGGGGAAAAGGGAAGATGCTGGGGCTGTCGGGGGTCTCCAATCCCAGCAAGGAGGCCCCACGCATGGCTAGACCCAGACCCCAGGGACTGAAGGAAGTGGAGAGGGACCACTTCCTTGCTGGACCCCTGTGATGGGGACGAGACCCTGGCTTTCCACCCTGTCCATGAGGGGGTCTCCCGGTGCCCCTGAGCCAGCACCCAACCCTCCTGTAGGCTCTGGGGGGCTCGGCCGCCTGCATCTGGTCTTGCGTCTCCTCCGTGACCTCCAAGCTCCCCCTGGGGGCACACAGCTCCCCTGCTGACCCCAGCTCTGGCCCTGGGAGGCATCTGGCATGCAGGAGTCGCTGTTTCTAACACACTTGTGTATCCTCTGCCCAGATCTTCTGGAACGTCCCCTCAGCAGGTAGCTCCCCACCTGCCGCTTTCCCTTCTCAGCCTCTGCCCCTGGGTCTGGGGCGTGCATCCAGCCACCCACGCTCAGGGGGGCCACCTCCTCCCTCACTTGCCACCATCACAAAGCTGCCCAGGACCTTGTTCTACCCTTTCCAAACGTCCTCAGGACCTGCCTGTCTACAGAGCTCCCAGAAAACCCCCGTGAGCTCTCCTGGGCCCCTCCTCTCCTTGCTAACGCCCACATGGTGCTCCCTGCCTGACCCCAGAAGAAGAGGGCACTGGAGTGAATTCCGAACACACACCCAATGAAAGGGATCCCTGTTCCTCCCACAGAGTCTGCCCCTCCTCAGACTCTCCCCTTGAGCAGGGAAACCTGCTGGGGCCTGACCATTTCTTCCTGAAACAGCCTCTGGCAGGGAGGAGTGGGATCCATCCTTGGCCATGGAAGCATTTGGCAGGAATTAGCCCGGGAGCACTGAGGCCCTGCGACCAGCCCCGCCTCACCTGCGCCAGGGTCCCGGCCAGGTTCCCTTGCTAAGGCCGTGCTGCTCCCAAGAGGCCAGGATGAGCAGCCCTCGATGGGCTCTCCACCACGCAGAGTCCCACAAGGAGGAGTGGGGACCCCAGGGAACACCAGACACTGCATGTCCTCCGGGAGCCCCGGCCCTGGAAGATGATGTGCAGTGACTCCAGCTCCGACTTCATGAGCCCAGGCTCTGCTGCACGCCGGGTCCCGACCTGACCCAGGTCCCAGCGGCTCTCCGGCTAGGCCCTTCCCGGTGCCTCCCATCGCTGAGGCCGGCACCCAGCATCCAGATCCCTGGGCAATTGTCCCCGCTTCAGGAATCTGGGTCTAGCCTCAGGAAAGGGGGTCCCGGGAGCAGGATGTAGAGGGAGGGACTGCAGAAGCTGGAGAGAATCCACACTCCTTAGCCACCTGCTCCCATTCTAATTCTCAGTGATGAGATTCTTTGCTTGGCCAAACTTCATCAAGCCCTGGAAACTTCCAGGACACCTGCACTCCTCCTCATAAAATCCAATTTTAGCAAGAACACGGCTAAGTGAGTTTAGCCAGAACTGTCCACCCCATATCTGACCATCCTCAGCATCGGAGCAGCCTGCCCATCCTCCGGCACCCAGGTGACGGCCCATCACCCCATCTGCCTTCAGCCAGAATCCTGTTAGGCCAGTTAAGACTGAATCCCCACCCCGGCTGCTGCTTCCATGAGGGATCCCACTCTGTTCCTGGGTTATCAACTCCCCTCACTGGAGCTGTGTTCAGAATGGAGACCATCTCTCTCCACTGCAAAATCCCTCTGCCCTCATCTCAACACCTACACACTGGGCCTGGATAGTCCCTTTCTGGTGTTTAGCGAAGGTCATCCAATAAATTTCCTTTCACGTCAGGCACACCCTTAAATGGAGACGTGTGTGTCCCAAGAGGACCGGGAACACTCCCCCAGCCCCAAGCATCAGCTGTGGGAGGTGAGATCAGCTGAGACCCTCGCCAAGGCTTCCCCAGGCTGCACATCAGCTATGGGAGGTGAGATCAGGTGAGACCCTTGCCAAGGCTTCAGCTGCCATTTCTGCTTTCCAGGTCATATTCAAACACTGGGGTCCCAGGAGACCCACCCAGACCAGGCCTCTCTCAGGGTGGGAAGAGCGTGGGGCAAGAGGAGGAGCTGGGCCCAGGACGCTGGCCACAGGCTGACCCAGGCAGAGGGCAAGGGCTCAGGACGGCACCATCTTCCACTCCACGTGTGCTGGAGATCTTGTTGGTCAGTTTATGAAAATCAAGCCTATTGACTCAGTCAGGGTCCTGGCAGGAAGGAGGCCAGGGTGCAGACAGAGACAAGGATGGCTCCTGGGGTGTGTGACCCCAGGCTGCGGCCGGTCCTCGAGCACCTCCACCCCAGCCTGGAGGATAGCGGGGCAAAGCAGGAGCAGAGCTGGACTGTGCAGCGGGTAGGGGACACGACCAGCCTGCAACCCCAACTCTACCCCCAGGGAGGGTGGGGAGGGGGCCAGAGCTCCAGGGTAAGAAGAGGGGCCCCCTAGCCCCCTAACATGCCCTCTAGGAGGAGGAGGGGGAGCCCACGCCTGCGCCAACCCCACGAGTTCGGGGGTCTTTAGGGGCCAATGTCTGCAGCTACAGATGTGAGCATGCAGGCACACGTGCAGGACCTTTGACCGCAGCCACCAGTGCCCCCAGGAGAGGTGCTCTCCCTCACCACACGCAGGGCTGAGGGCGAGCCCCAGGCAGCATGGGCACCCCCCCATTTCTCTGCTTCTGCAGCCTCTACTGACCAAGACCCCCCAGGTGGGCTCCAGCCCACAAGCAGCTCCCCATGCCATGCTGCCCACACAGGGCCTGGCCTTGGGGTGAGGGGCACAGCACTGACTGACCCCTGGGCCGCTCGTCTGAACTCAGAGTCCTCCTAGGGCGGTGATCCCAGCAGGGCAGTTAGCTTGGGCGAGCTGAGTACTTACAGGACGTTGTCAACCACAGGTCCTAGCCCACATTCAGTGACCACTACACTGCTGATGGCGTCCTCCCGAATCTAAGGACTTCCTGATGGTTACCGGGGCCACCTCCTGCAAACAGGGTGGGGGTTACCATGGCCTCCTGCTGCGGACGGGGTGGGGCTTACCATGGCCTCCTGCTGCGGACGGGGTGGGGGTTACCATGGCCTCCTGCTGCGGACGGGGTGGGGGTTACCATGGCCTCCTCCTGTGGATGGTGTGGGGGTTACCATGGCCTCCTGCTGCAGATGGGGCGGGGGTTACCAGGGCCTCCTGTGGACGGGGTGGGGGTTACCATAGCCTCCTCCTGTGGATGGGGTGGGGGTTACCATGGCCTCCTGCTGCAGATGGGGCGGGGGTTACCAGGGCCTCCTGTGGACGGGGTGGGGGTTATCATAGCCTCCTCCTGTGGATGGTGTGGGGGTTACCATAGCCTCCTCCTGTGGATGGGGTGGGGGTTACCATGGCCTCCTGCTGCGGATGGGGTGGGGGTTATCATAGCCTCCTCCTGTGGATGGTGTGGGGGTTACCATAGCCTCCTCCTGTGGACGGGGTGGGGGTTATCATAGCCTCCTGCGGATGGGGCAGGGATACCGTGGCCTCCTGGGGACAGGGCAGGGGTTACCATAGCCTCCTCCTGTGGATGGTGTGGGGGTTACCATGGCCTCCTCCTGTGGATGGGGTGGGGGTTACCATGGCCTCCTATGGACAGGGTGGGGCCAGCAGGTGCGGTGCCAGGCACTGTGTGCACGCCTGGTTGGACCCCACATGCCCACTCTGCAGACCCTAAGCCCTCTCCCTCCTTCCCGCCCACCACTCTGGAGACATGGCCTCTGGTCCTGGCCTCCCCTGCAGAAGAATGAGGGTGTGGCAGGAGGGCTGGGTCAGTAGCACAGCAGTGGGGGAGCCCACGCCCTCCGCAGAGCACCATGCGCATCCCTGACAGAGCAATGGGGCCAGCGCAGCCACCCCATCCAGTGATCCCCATCTGGCTGAGAGTCCGCAGGAGGCAGCACCCTCTTACTGGGAAGTCAGGCAGGGCCCTGGGCAGGGCTCCATGCATGCGCGGACACTCACGGGGCTGCCACAGGTCTGTGCGGACCCCCAAGAGCCAGGAGGCTGCCTGCCAATGGTCCGTCTTCAGGACTAGATCACCGGCAGCTCAGCAGGGCACAGAGTGCCTCCGGGTCGCAGTGTCCTCATGTTGCTGAGGCCTGAGCCTGGAGGAAGAGCAGCACCAGGGCTGATCCCTGCTGAGGCTGGAAGCCCGGGAGCTGACTGCCCCCAACAGAGGTGTGGACAGCAGTTCCGTCGGCCCCCACCAGCCCAATTTTCCCATCGTCTCCCGGCCCCCTGGAGCTCTCCCTGCACTGCCCTTGCTGTTTGCTGGGCCCTGACTGACACCCCCTTTCAGGCCCCACTGCGGGAGCAGCACAGCGGCTGAGTGCTGGAAACCCTTCTGTCTGTGGGTTTCCACCAGGAATTTAGAGTCTGAAGGCTGGGACTCTAGGGAACCACCGTCAGGGCTGAGGGCTCTGGAAAGAGGTTCGGAAGGAAGGAGTTAGCGGGAGAGCGCAGGACTCACTCTCCCGGGCCAGACAGAACAAAGCGCGCGTCATTTCACAGCTTCAACAGCACGTGTTTGGCGCCTCTCAGGTCCAGAGGCCGGGAGTCTACGGCCATTGTGTGGTCTCCTCGGCCTGGGGGAGCCTGGCTTGGCTCCAGGGGGTGGTCCACGAGATGCTGCCAAGCTAGGGTGGGCCCCCCCATGCACACACAGCCCCAAGCACTGTGTGAGCCTCCACCTCCACCACCGGGACTTTTGTCTCCCTGCGGCTCCATCTGGGGTTGGCACCCTGGCTCTGCCGCCCTCAGACCAGGGATTAGGGCCCAGGGCAGGAGATGGTGGGGGCAGATAGAGGCGTGGGAAGCCCAGAGAGGACTCAGGGGATTCCAAGGCAGAGGCTGCCTGGGTGCTAGAGGTGGGGCGGGCAGCCCAGGAAGGCAGCTGTGGCCAGCGCCGGGTTCTTGGAGCCAGGTGTCTTCTGCCAGTGTAGCAGGAGGTGCCACACGGATTGAGGCCACACGGATGGACAGCTTCCTTGCTGACCACACGAGGTGAGCGTCGGTGAGAATACGAGGCTTGGGGCTGGGGTGGCCATTGCAGGTCTGTGAAGGGGGCTTTTCCTCCCTGACGACCCCACTCAGCCTCAATGGACAGGGTGGCCCTGGCCTGACCTGCGAGGGGCAGGCGAGGCCGGGGAGGCAGCTGTGCGGCCTGCAGGGAGCGAGCAGGGCAGGCTCTGGTTTGCTTTCTTCAGTTTGGCTTTGGTTTTTTTTTTTTTCCTTCAAACAAAACATCTGAGACATAGGAGGGTAAGAAAGCTGGTCCCTTGGGAAGGCCACAGTCCTGAGATCACCCCGACAGTGACTCGGGAAGCACCCGTGAGAAATGGCAGCCCGAGGAAGCGGTGAGGACAGCCCTGGAGTCTCCCAAAGCCACACGCAGTCACCAGCCCTCAGAATCCTCCACACCCATGGCTGCCCACACCTGGTCCCCATGCATCCCCCGCTGGAGAAACCACAAAAGCCCCAGGATTGCGTGGCTGCGTGACCCAATGGGCCTTCTCCCAAGTCCACGCTCCTCTGTCGCCCAGGCTGGAGTGCAGTGGCGCAATCTCAGCTCACCACAGCCCTGACCTCCAGGCGCAAGCCATGCTCCCAGCTCAACCTCCTGAGGAGCTAGGACTAAGGTGCACCACCACACCTGACTCATTTTTGTTTTGTTTTGTTTTGTTTTTTGTAGAGACGGGGTCTCACTATGTTGCCCAGGCTGGTCTCAAACTCCTGGGCTCACATGCCTCAGCCTCCCAAAGTGCTGGGATTACAGGCGTGAGCCACCGTACCAGCCCCAGGTCCTTCTTACACCGTCTCAGTGTGTCTGTGTCTTAAACAGGAAACATTCAAAAGCCCTTCCTCAGACTAAAAGATAAAGCGTAACCTTTTCAGATTACTTTTACATTTATAAGATTTTTTAGCTACTGATGGTTTATTTTTTACAATTATAACAGGCCCACTTTCCCAGAGTCTCCCTTGCGGGGGGTGGGGGCAGCAGGAGAGACCCCAGAAGGGGCTGCAGAGTCACCGGGAAACCCAGGGGAGGGAGGCTCGGGGCTGGAGGCTGCGGCCACTCCCTGTGGGTCAGGGGCCTCCCTCGGGCCGCCATTGCCTCCGCAGTGCTGAGTTCTTTCCCAGCCATCACCACTGCTGGTTTCATCTCCCAGTGCTGCCCACTGGCCGGGGCCCCGACTGCCCCGACGCCCGCACCCTTTCTGCAGCCATTTCCTTCCCTGGGTGGAGGCAAGCGTAGAGTCAGCTCTTAGAGAGAGGCAGGGCAGCCAGTGGCAGAGTGCTGACCCTCCTAGGCCCCCTTGCCCTCCCCCAGCCCTCCCTTGTCCCTTCCCCCAGGAGCCTGTGCCCCTGCCAGCATGGCCTCTGTCCCACATTCGGGGCCTGGCTGGCTGTGACAGCCCACACTCTGGGCTGACCTTCAAAGTGAAGCTGCTGTTTAAATATTTATTTGTCCTTGGAGTGCCTGGACTTTCATTAAGAGCCTGAATCAAAAGAAGAAATAAAAACTATTTTAAAGATGGCTGAAGGCCAGGCATGGTGGCTCATGCCTGTAATCCCAGCACTTTAGGAGGTGGAGGAGGGCGGATCACAAGGTCAGGAGTTTGAGACCAGCCTGACCAACATGGTGAAACCCCGTCTCTACTCAAAATACAAAAATTAGCCGAGTGTGGTGGCATACGCCCTTAATCCCAGCTGCTTGGGAGGCAGAGGCAGGAGAATCGCTTGAACCCGGGAGGTGGAGGTTGCAGTGAGCCAAGATCATGCCACTGCATTCCAGTCTGGGTGACAGAGTGAGACTCCATCTCAAAGAAAAAAAAAAGATGGCTGAAGCCTGGAAACACTGTGTTAGCGTTGCCTGGGTTCCCACCGCGCCTCCGCCTCTGGGTCGGCCTCACACTGCCCCCCAGGGTGTTCCCTTCTGTCTGGAGGCAGGGCTGTGGGAAGCAGGGTGGGCACCAGCCAGGCCTGAGACCCAGCCTGCTGCCCAGGACCCGCAGACCCCACTAGGCCTTTGGTTCTCCTCGCTCAGTGGCACCTGAACAGAGCCCCTGCAGGCCCTGCATGGCGACACCTCCAGGGTCTACTCCACGGTAGGGTCAGGGGGCAAGCGTCACCCTCCCCATCTCTGGGAGGGACGAGGGTCTGGGCCAGCATGTGCCTGCCCCAGACGGGAAAGGAAGGGGCACCCCTTTCGGTGTATGAACCCCCAGCTCTCCCCTCTGCAGGGAATGCATGTTTTCTGTACAGAAAGAACTTCGCTCACCAGGGACATTTTGCTGAAACAGCTCCCGAGGGAAGGCACCTGCACCTGGTTGGTGCCTCTGTGTGCTCTGAGGAGCAGGAGGTAATGTGGGGAGCTCCGTGCTCTCCAATCAATGTATCGGGAAAATAAAAAGGGCTCTAAAAAATAGTCTTTTGAAAGAAAGAAGGAGGCCAGGCGTGGTGGCTAGTGCCTGTAATCCCAGCACTTTGGGAGGCCGAGGCGGGCGGATCACGAGGTCAGGAGTTTGAGACCAGCCTGGCCAATATGGTGAAAACCCATCTCTACTAAAAATACAAAAATTAGCCAGGCGTGGTGGTGGGTGCCTGTAGTCCCAGCTACTCAGGAGGCTGCGGCAGGAGAATCCCTTGAACCCGGGAGGTGGAGGTTGCAGTGAGCCGAGATGGCACCATTGCACTCCAGCCTGGGTGACAGAGATTCTGTCTCAAAAAAAAAAAACAGGAGAACAATGAGGCCAAGGGCTGGGCCATTTTCTGAACAAATCTAGTTTTGTGGGTTCCCAGCTGCCTCACTGAGTCCTCCTGGGCCCCTGCAGACACAGCCCCCTCCCAGGGTAGAGGCGGCAGCCCTGAGCAGTCTGTGTGCTCCCCCACCCGCCGGGCTCTGACCGCCCACCCGCCGGGCTCTGCTCCCCCCACCCGCCGGGCTCTCAGAGCTGCTGGTGTGTCCGGACCCTCCCCAGCCCTCCGACTCCTGACTGGATCCACCGTCGCCTGCCAGGCCAGCAGGGGGTGGGTATCTGCTTGCATTTGCTTTGACAAATCGCCGCTCTGCGTAGAGGTGCCAGGAGCGTGATTGACTGGGCGTGTGATGCCTACGGCCCCCGTAGCCAGGCCTGCCCATCAAGCAGTGCGGCTGGCTTCCACTGAGGGGTGGACCTCACTGCAGGCATCGCCAGCTGATGAGGACCCCAAGTCCTAAGGCAGAGCCTCGATGTCCACTTCACCTGCCCACAGGAGCTCCGTGCTCAGCGGCGAGCCCAGCAGGACGGCATTCCTGTAGACGGGGCCCCCACCAGTCCCAGCAGCCTATGGTGGCCAAAGATCAAAAGGACAGTGCCAGACTGTCCTCCCGACAGCCGTGACCAGAGTAGGAGCACGGCTATTTCTGGCCTAAGGCCCATTTTTCAGAGTCGATTCATTTTCTGGGCAGACACACAGTCTCTGTCGTACACATTCCTACATCACTTTTCTCCAGATCATTCCTTCAGGCAGCTTTTCCTCAACTGGGATTCCAGAAAAGAATGAGGCCTTGCAAAATGCTCTGCATGGCTGTTCTGGGCTCACCAAGAGGGGTGGGAGCCAGACCCTTACTAGGTGCGGGGGAAAGAAGGTAGTTTTGTGGCCTATCGGGCACCCGGATCGCTGGTGCGAAGGGACACACCAGCCCTCTCCTCTCAGACAAAAACTAGTGTTCCGCTTGGATTCCCTGAAATAAGCTGGGCTGCCCCTTCTTACAGATGGGGCTTGGGGCCTGTGGAGGGGAAGGGCCTTCGAGACCCTGTTGCTGATGGCCAGGCCAGCCGAGAGCCCAGGAAAAGCCCCGTCCTTAATTTGTGCCTTGGTGTCCTCCCACCCGGCCACACAGGGGCTCGCCTAAGGCCACGGGGCTGCAGCAGGCTGTGTTCAACCCGGTGGCCACCATACGCTTCTTCAAGGACCAGCCCCCATGCCCAGCTTCTGCCACTTCCTCTCTGGGCCTGTGCCTGGCAGCAGGCATCCCTTGCCACAGGCAGAGCAGCCCTGCACTCCGGTCCTTTGGAAAGCTTGGCAAGATACCGGGCGGGGCCATGAGTTCGGAGCCCGGTGGTGCGTGTCAGGAGGCAGCGGTGGCCACCTTGACGGTGGTCCTGACATGAGGAGCAATCGTAGGACTCCAGAGGAAGCAACTAGCCTGATGCATCTCCTGAAGGGAGGGTGGCCCCCTACGAGGGTGTCCCCACCACCCCATCATCATCACCAGAGCCTCGTGAAGCCACAGGATTTGGGGAACAGAGGAACATGGCAGACAGCACTACACACACAGCCAGCGGAAACCAGAGCACTAGAAATTCTACAGGACAAAGGACCAGGTTTCTTGAGCCGAGAAATGACAAGCGATGGGGGAGGGGGAGGGAAACTCCGCATTCCAGAGGGAATTCCCAGTCGCAGCAAGCCTTGGACTTCATACTCAAACCAACCAACTCTGAAACGGGAGACACCCAGGGACATTTCAACACTGTTAGCAGATTCTATCAAAGTACGCATGGCTCATGTTTTAGGTGTCATGGGGTATTACAGTTATTTTTTTGTAAGAGTCCCCATTCTGTACAGCTAGCCACTGAAGTTATTTTTCTGATGAAATAAGGTCAGAGGTTGCTTGAAAACAATCCAGGAAGAGGAGGGGGTGACGGACGGTGGGTCAGGTGAGGGAAGGGTTATTATAGGTCAGATGGGGCCGCCATGATACTGCTCCCTCTCGAGTTCTTGATGTTTGGAAAAATGCATGATAAAAAGAGGTATATGGCCAAAAATCAACAATAATCACAAAAGCAGGCCTGTCCTTGTGGTGAGGCTACACTCCTTCCCGTCCTCTAACTGTAGCCCAGGGGTCAAAAACAAAGTGAGGGCCACGTCCCCCAGGGAGGTGTGGGGGAGGGGAGAAATATGAATACTTGTCCTTCTTTCAAAATCTCATCTGTTAAAAGTCTTTAAGATGCCTATATTCTATAATCTATGTAATACTTTACTGTTAGCTAGTCCATTTGACATGTGTTAAAAATCAATGTCTAAGGCCGGGTGTGGTGGCTCACGCCTGTAATCCCAGCACTTTGGGAGGCTGAGGCAGGTGGATCACCTGAGGTTGGGAGTTCAAGACCAGTCTGGCCAATATGGTGAAACCCCCATCTCTACTAAAAATACACAAATTTGGTGGACGTGGTGGTGGGTCCCTGTAACCCCAGCTACTCAGGGGGCTGAGGCAGGAGAATCACTTGAACCCAGGAGGCAGAGATTGCAGTGAGCTGGGATCCCACCAGTGTACTCCAGCCTGGGCGACAGAGCGAGCTCTGTCTCAAAAAAAACAAAACAAAATGAAACAAAACAATGTGTGTACATATATCGGGAACGTGCACTCAAACTCTTCTGATTGTTAAAGGATGGGCTATCATGAAAGCTTGGAGACCACCCTTCTAGATCCCTGCCCTTGTAGGCCCGAAGCTACGCGCCCTGGCAGACCTCCATGAGCTGTGAGCACCCGTCACCGCGGGAGTGTGCCCCGGACCACCCTGGCTCCCAGCTAGCTCTGACCCCTGCCCCGCCAGCATCACCCTGAGATTCTTATGCAAGTTATAGTCTTCTCAGACTGCTGCCCCTGGGGTCTCTGTGCTCGATTCTCCACAGGCTGGACCACAGGGCTGATTTCTGGTGGTCTTTGGAAAATTACCTGCCAATAGAAAGTCGGCGGTGAAAGGTGAAAGACCTCCAACAGTCTGTCCCAGTGACCCCAAAAGAAACCTCAGTGGGGTGCTGGAGGGTCCCCACAGAGGCGCCCCGACACCACAGCTGTTCCTTCACCCACATCAGAGCCCTGGGCTCTTCTCATTTCCCGCTTGGATGAGCCTGAAACGCCACTTCCAAAACCTGCGTTCCTGTGGCCCAAGGGAGGGCCCTCCCTCGGGGTCTTTCTCCAGGACCCAAAATCACAAAGATGCCAAGAATCACAACTTTCACACAAAGGACACACTTTCTTTGATGGAATCTTCAGATCACACATCACAGAGGCAGCACGCCATCATCTTTGAAATGTCCCAAAACACGGAAAGAATGTTCTGAGGCAGCTCCGGCCTGCCCCGCGGGTGTGCGGCGTCCTCTTCCCAAGTCATTTCATTCTTTGCTGTCTTTGACTCGCTCTGGCACCAGGTCCGGAGAGGTGAGGAACGGGGCAGCGTGTGTGCTGAGCGCGGGCTGAGAGGGCCGCCCTGCCCACTCCGGCCTGGGGCATCCCGTCACCGCAAGGTTGGAGCTTCGCACTTTGTTTTCATTTAATTCTTCCCAGGCAAGAGCAGAGGAAAACAAGCCGAAGGAATTCACAGAAACAGCCCCAGGCTCGGCTGGAAGGCGCACACCAAAAGCAAACACCTCTGGGCGCTCTTGCCTTCCGGAAGGTGGGGACGCAGCGGCCATCCCTCGCAGGGACCCTCAGGGCCTGGCCGGTGGTCCGGAGAAGGACGTCAGGCTGGCAGAGTAGAGCGCCACCTTCTTTATAACCCCTGTTGAAAGTCCTGCCCCCGCCGCAGGAAACAGAAGGGCTGGGGCACTGGAGGGTCCCGAGGTTTCCGGAGCCCCGGCCAGCAGGTCTGACTGCGCAGGGCCGGGCACACGCGCACCGCATCCTGACCGCGGGATGCCCCGGAGCACCTGACGTTTCTTCTTAGCCAAATCCCTTCATTCAAAGACAGTGAGGGCTCCAGTGCCGCCCTCTTCATTCTCAAAATTTGTACATCAGGGCCGGGCCCAGATATCCAGCCAGTGGGAAATCCCCGAGCCTGAGCTTGGCACCCGGAGGCTGGAGAGGAAATGCCCAGGGGCCTGGGGTCTCACCCCCTCCTCAGGGATGGGGATGGGGGCCACAACCCGCACACACCACACACCGCACACCACATATCACACCACACCACATATCACACCACATACTCACACACGCCACATACCTCACACACCACACACAGATATCACATACTACATACCTCACACACGCCACACACCCCCACATATCTCACACCCCACACACATCACACACTACATATCTCACATATCCACAACACACACCTACCTCACACACACGCCACACACACTCCACACCCCTCACATGCACAACACATACACACATCACACAGTACATACCTCACACATACACAACATAATACATACCTCACACACCACATAGCTCACACAACCACATGCACTACACACACATCACACACGACCTACTTCACACACGCACTGCATACCTCACACCTACATTTCACACACGCACTCCTTACACGCAATGCACGCACACCACACACCTCACACGTCCCCTTTCGGAGCCACCTCCCTGCTTCCATGCTGCTGCTCCCACGAGTCCTCTCAAAGGTGCACACCTCCAAGGCCGTCCACCCTGCTCCAACGTGGCTCTGCTCCCCTAGTCCGCCCCATCTCCCCCCAGCCCAGCCCCCACCCTCCCTGTCCCCCAAGACCAGGGCCCTCAGCACAGCCTCTGCTGCCACCGGTCTCGTCCCCCAAACCCACCCGTGCGCCCCAGTGGTGGCTGTATCTCCCTCTCGCTTCACCAGACAGGGTGGGGCTCCCCCCGCTCCTCACAGCCACATGGGCCACCACCTTCCCCTGGAGGCGTGTCCTCCCTTCCCCGTGCCTCCCAGATTGCCTGGCGCCCTCCCTGCCACTCACTCACTGGCTCTCAACCTGGTCCTTGAAGTCGATGCCCGCACAGCCCTGGAGCTGGCTGTCACCTGCCTGTCCCTCACACTCAGTCCCCCTAGAGCCTGACCCACCACCCGCCTTCCCGCCTTCCCCAAGACTTGTGGGGAGGCTGCAAGGGTGGAACAGATCCCAGAAGGTGCAGCAGAGGGGTCATGGGAAAGCACTGGAGTGTGTGTGTGTGCGTGAGCCTGTGTGGTGTGTGTGTGCCTGTGTGGTGTGTGGGGTGTGTGTATGGTGGATGGTATGTATGTGTGGTGTGGGTGGTGTGTCTGTGGTGTGTGGGGTTTATGGGGTGTGTGTGGTATGTGTGTGGTGGGTGATGTGTGTGTATGTGGTGTGTGTGGTGGGAGGTATGTGGTGTGTGAGGTGTGTGGTGGGTGTATGGTGGGTGTGTGGGGTGTGGGGTGTATGTTTCATGTGTGTTGTGTGTGTCTGTGTTGTGTGTGTCTGTGTGGTGTGTGGTGTGGGTGGTGTGTGGAGTGTGTGTGGTGTGTGGTAGGTAGTGTGTGTGTGTGGTGTTTGGTGTGTGGGGTTTGTGTGTGTGTTATGTGTGCCTGTGTGTTGCATGTGTACCTGTGTATGTGGTGTGTGTGTGTGCCTAAGTGGTGTGTGTGTGGTAGGTGGTGTGTGTGTGTGGTATGTGTGTTGTATGGTATGTGGGGTGTGTGATAGGTGGTGTGTGTGTGGTGTGTGGTATGTGGGGTGTGTGTGGTGTGTGGTAGGTGATGTGTGTGTGGTGTGTGGTATGTGGGGTGTGTGTGTGCCTAAGTGGTGTGTGTGTGGTAGGTGGTGTGTGTGTGTGGTATGTGTGTTGTATGGTATATGGGGTGTGTGATAGGTGGTGTGTGTGTGGTGTGTGGTATGTGGGGTGTGTATGGAGCGTGGTAGGTGTGTGTGTGGTAGGCAGTGTGTGTGTGTGGTGTGTGTGGGGGTGTGGTATGTGTGATGTGTGGTATGTGGGAGGTGTGTGCTGTGTGCTAGGTGGTGTGTGTGTGGTAGGCAGTGTGTGTGGGTATGTGTGGTGTGTGGTGTGTGCGCTGTGTGGTAGGTGGTGTGTGTGTAGTGTGTGGTAGGTAGCATGTGTGTGGTGTGTGTGTGAGGTATGGTGTGTGTGGGGTGTGGTAGGTGATGTGTGTGTGTGTGTGATGTGTGTGTGGGGTGGGGTGTGCGTGCCCATGTGTGCTGCGTAGGACCAAGTGGGGACAGGACCCCAACACAGAGTAGCACCCGCCGCAGGCAGAGGAGCCCTGGCCTCCCGTATTGCTGAAGTCAGGAGAGCTTTTCAGGGTTTCTCAGAAGGACCCTCCCACCCTAGCAGGGCTGCCCACCCAGCACTGGTGGGCTTTGGGCTTTGGGCTTCCAGGGTCTGTCACCAGGCAGGGGACGGGGATGGCTGGGGACCCGGCACGGGGATGTTCTGGGCGGCCTGTCCCTCGGAGGGTCTGTGTCTCCCATCCAGGCACATCTCTGTGAGCAGGGCCAGCAGGCAGGGCCAGGCAGAGCTCAGCCCAGCACCAGGCAGAGCCTTTGGGCCGGAAGGCCACCCGTGATGCTGGCACCTGTGGCTTGGGAGGGTGGAGGGCGCCTTGTGCCATCAGCCAAAGAAGAGGGGAAGGCAGGGGGGTCCCAGGGGTGGTGCTGCCTGGACCCCATGGTCAGCCTGAGGACCTGTGCCTGGGTCCCTGCTGGACCCTCCTCTGCCCTTACCTGGCCGTGAACGTGTTCTGTTCGGTGTGATACGGGCAAGTGCGTGACGGATGCGCAGGGACAGGGCCCCACATGGGCAATGCCCACTCCCTTTCCCCCACCCGCTCCTCTCCACGTCTCACCCTGTCTCTCCCCACGCCCCTCCCTGTGGGGAAATGCCTGTCCCGCCTATCTCCCCAGGGACCCCGGGCCCTACTGCCGTCCTGCCCACGCCGGCCTCTCCTGGGCTAACCGTCCCCACTCCGCCTCCTGCTCCTGCCGGTCGCCCTGCATGCCGTCTCCCAGCCTGGCGTCCTGTTCACCTTTCTCTCTTGCCTTCCAGCTCTGTCCATGGAGCCCCCGCAGCGGGGACCAGGGACCCTCCTGGCGGATCTGAGGGTCCAGAAAGCAGCAGCCACAAAGCACCGCGGGCCAGAGCCACTGCGCCTGGGGCAGTGAAGCGCCCCTCCCCTCCCTCTCTCCTGAGTCCCTGCGGGTCTCAGGCCACAGCCAGGACAGTCGACAGCCCACAGGCGTCCGGGAAGCACGGGGCCAGCTGCCTAGCGCCTCCCGCCACCTGCACCCCTGACCCTTCCCATCCCGCCACCTGCACCCCTGACCCTTCCCATCCCGCCACCTGCACCCCTGACCCTTCCCATCCCGCCACCTGCACCCCTGACCCTTCCCATCCCGCCACCTGCACCCCTGACCCTTCCCATCCCGCCCAGCTCCAGCTCCATCTTTACGTCTGGCTGCCGTCAGGGCCGAAGCCCCAGCCCTCCCGCTTCCCCTCTGCCCACACGCAGGCAGGAGACTTCCCCTCTTGGCCCTGGCGCTGGCAGGAAGCTTAAACCACGGAACGGCCTGTCCCACCTCAATTTTATTTTATTTCTATTTTTTGAGACAGGGTCTTGCTCTGTCACCCAGGCTGGAGTGCAGTGGTGCAGTATCAGCTCACTGCAGCCTCGACCTCCTGGGCTCAAGCAACCCCACCACCTGAGCCTCCCAAAGCGCTGGGATCACAGGTGTGGGCCACTGCGCAGGGGGCCCCACCACGGTTTCAGTGAAAGCCCAGTGAACCTTTCACAACCCCTTTGTGTGTGTGTGTGTGTGGTATGTTTGTGTGCTGTGTGTGGGGTGTGTGTGTGTGTGTGTGTGTGGTATGTTATGGTGCTGTGTGTGGGGTGTGTGTGTGGTGTGTGAGTGTGGTATGTTTGTGTGGTATGTGTATTGGTGTGTGGGTGTGTGTGTGTCTGGGGTGTGTGTGTGTGTGTGTGTGGTGTGTGTGTGTGTGTGTGTGGTGTGTGTGTGGTATGTTTGTGTGGTGTGTGTATTGGTGTGTGGGTGTGTGTGTGTCTGGGGTGTGTGTGTGGTATGTATGTGTATGGTGTGTGTATTGGTGTGTGTTTGGCATGTAGGTGGTGTGTTCATGTGTGTACTTATGTGTATGTAGGGTGTGTAGTGTGTATGTGTGTTTTGTGTGTATGTGTGTGTTGTATATGTTGTGTGTGGTGTGTATGTGTGTGGTGTGTGTTCATGTGTGTACTTGTGTGTGGTGTGTATGGGGAGTATGTGTGTGTGGGCTATGTGTGTTGTGTGCGGGGTGTATATCTACGTGGTGTGTGTTCATTTGTGTACTTGTGTGTATGTGGGGTGTGTGGTGTGTATATGTGCATGGGGTGTGTGCGTGGTATGTTTATGTGGTGTGTGTATTGGTGTGGGGGGAGTGCGTGTGTGGTGTGTGTGTGTGTGGCATGTGGATGGTGTGTTCCTGTGTGTACTTATGTGTATGCGTTGTGTGTGGTGCGTTGTGTGTGGTGTGTGTGTGTACTTGTGTGTATGTGTTGTGTGTGGTGTATATATGTGTGGAGTATGTGTCGTGTGTGGTGTATATGTATGTGGGGTAGGTGTGTGTGTACTTGTGTGTATATATTGTGTGTGATGTGTGTTCATGTGTGTAGTGTGTGTGGTGTGTATATGTGTGTGGGGTATGTGTTTGTGTGTGTACTTGTGTGTGATGTGTTTGTGTGTGTACTTGCGTGTTGTGTGTGGTGTGTATATGTGTGTGGTGTGTGTGTGTGTACTTGTGTCTATGTGGGGTGTGTGGTGTGTATATATGTGTGTGTGTGCGTGTCCTGTTCATGCAGAGAGGCCACAACCACTTCCCACCTCCTCCCCCACCTACCCAGCACCCTGGCACCCCTGTTGATCATGACCCCAAAACCACAACCCCGAGCTGACCCTGCACTGCTCTAGGCACGTGGTGCCCAGCACCCCAGAGCCCATTCCGTTTCCACGTTGCAAACTGCAGCACATTTCCTTGGAGATACAGGACGTGCATTCACACGTCCCAAAGTCCTTTCGCTCGGGGAGGGTGGACCTGGCCTTCCAGAAAAGTCATTTTAAGCGCTTCCATCCCACGCAGGCCTGTTTCCTGAAGCCTGGCCTCATCCCTCTGTGCCTGGGTGTCATCCCTGCTCGCTCTAAAGCACCACGAGGGCTGTTGCATCTGCAGCCGCGGCCATCAGAGGCCTGGAAGCAGCAGCGGCAGCTCCTTAGAGGCCCAGAGGAGAGAAGAAAATGATAGGTGCTGAAAAATATTTGAAGAAATAATAGCAGAAAACTTCCCAAATCTGGGGGGACATACCAATTTAAATGTTAACAAGCTCAGCAAATCCCAAACAGACTAAACTCAAACAAAACCATGCCTACTCACTGCAACCTCATTAAAAACTGCTAAAACACATAAACAAAGAGAAAAGTCTTGAGTGAAGCTAGAGAAAAATGATACACTACACACAGGGAGGGAAGGAGCTCACATGACCTGGGATTTCTCAAGGAAAACCGTGGAGGCCAGGAAAAGACACAGTGGGGCCTTGAACACAGGCAGCTGAGTGAAAACGGCCAGCCTGGGAAAGGCTACGTAACTGTACACCTCAAGCTATAGAACATCCGGAACAGGCAAAACCGTGGAGACAGAAGAAAGGCCAGTGGCTGCCAGGAGCTGGGAGGAGGGAGGGAAGACCCGGCAGAGCGTGGAGGAGTTTTAGGGGAGTGAAGCTATTCCGTACGATGATATAATGATGGACACATGCCCTTACACATTTGCCCCAAGCCGAGAATGTACAACACAGAGAGTGATCCGTGCTGTAAATGGTGGACGTAGGTGATAACGGTGTAAGGGCATTTGCTCATCAGCTGTGACCCCGCCCCATACCATAGCTGTGCTAGTAACAGGGAAGGAAGCTGTGGACAGTGTTGGGGGGGGGCGGTGGGGGAAGGTTGAGGGGGGATGCAGGAATTCTCTGTACTTTCTGCTCCATTTTTCTGTAAATCTAAATCTACTCTTTAAAACTCTACTAACTAAACAGAAGTTAGGTGCAAAATAAACATAGAAATTTTGTTCTCTTTTTTGAGACAGGGTCTTGCTCTGTCGCCCAGGCTGGAGTGCAGTGGCACCATCTCACCCACTGCTACCTCTGCATCCCAGGGTTCAAGCGATTCTCCTGCCTCAGCCTCCCAAGTAAATGGGATTACAGGCACCCACGACCACACCCGGCTAATTGTTATATTTTTAGTAGAGACAGGGTCCCATCCCACCACGTTGGCCAGGCTGGTCTCAAACTCCTGACCTCAAGTAATCCACCTGCCTCAGCCTCCCAAAGTGCTGGAATTATAGTCGTGAGTCACTGTGCCTGCTAGCATAGAAAATTTATAAACGAACAAACAAAAAAACCGCTTAAACAAAACATGGAGGCTAGAAGATGGTGGAACAATATCCTTAAAGAACAGAAGGAAAAGAAGTCACCACAGAATTCTACATCCAGTGGAGACATCCTTCAGGAATAGAAGCAAAATGAAGACATTCTTGAGTAAAAGAACTAGAAGAGAATTCGTCACCAGCAAGGGAAATGACCCCAGAGGCAAAGGCAGCACGTCTGGAATGAAGGAAGAGAAACAGAAGGAGTAGATACCTGGGTAAATAGTTTGCAAATAAATAAATAGTCTCCAAATAAATAAATAAATCCTATTTAAGTCCTATTTTATAAATAAATAAATCCTATTTTTTCTTTTAAGTCTTTTAAAATATGTATGACTATTGAAAGCAAAAATTATACCATCATCTTGGCCAGATGTGGTGGCTCACACCTGTAATCCCAGAATTTAGGAGGCTGAGGTGGGCGGATCACTTGAGGTCAGGAGTTCAAGACCAGCTTGGCCAACATGGTGAGACCCCGTCTCTACTAAAATTACAAAAATTAGCCAGGTGTGGTGGTACATGTGCCTGTAAGCCCAGCTACTCAGGAGGCTGAGGCAGGAGAATCGCTTGAACCCGGGAGGCAGAGGTTGCAGTGAGCTGAGATTGCGCCACTGCACTGCAGCCTGGGCAACAACAGCAAAACTCCATCTCCAAAAAAAAAAAAAAAAAAAGATATCCCGTCAAATAAAACTGAAAAGAGATTTAGCCAAAAACACAATAAATTTAAATGGAAAACGATAAAGTATTAAAATAAGAAAAGGGAGCAGAAGGGACAATCCAAACCAAGCACAAGACCGGACCTCAACACAGCGACATCAGTAATCAGCTACGGGCCAGCGGGCTGCACGCGCCATTATAGTCCACAGCAGCAGCGTGTCTCACAGCAGCAGCGTGTGTCTCACAGCAGTAGCGTGTCCACAGCAGCACGTGTGTGTCTCACAGCAGCAGCGTGTGTGTCCACAGCAGCAGCGTGTATCTCACAGCAGCAGCGTGTGTCCACGGCAGGAGCGTGCGTGTCCACGGCAGCAGCGTGTGTCTCACAGCAGCAGCGTGTGTGCCTCACAAGAGCAGCGTGTGTGTCTCACAAGAGCAGCGTGTGTGTCTCACTGCAGCAGCGTGTGTGTCCACAGCAGCAGCGTGTGAGTCTCACAGCAGCAGCGTGTGTCCACGGCAGCAGCGTGTGTGTCCACAGCAGCAGTGTGTGTCTCACAGCAGCAGCGTGTGTGTCCACAGGAGTAGCGTGTGTGTCCACAGCAGTAGCATGTGTGTCTCACAAGAGCAGCGTGTGTGTCCACAGCAGTAGCATGTGTGTCTCACAGCAGCAGCGTGTGTCTCACAAGAGCAGCGTGTGTGTCCACAGCAGCAGCGTGTGTGTCTCATAACTATCCATGAAGATCATGGTTGTGTTTCAGGAGCGGCAGGGCATGGAGCACCAGGAGCAGGAAGGGGCAGGGATGATGGTGGAGGGGCCAGGGCGTGGGCGTGAAGAGAGAGCACCTTCGCCCTTAACCCCGTGCCTGTGGGGTCAAGCATGACATCTGAGCCTCCGCCCCAGACTGGGTTATCAAGGAGATCTCGGTGCCCGGGAAGGCTGGGAGCAGGGGCTGTGAGGAGCTGAGGGCCTGAGGCCACACTACCCAAGCACCCCCTCCAGCACCTCTATGTGGGTCCCCCCATTCCCCGGTCATGGAGCATCTGGGGTCCCTCATCCCTCTGAGGTGGAGCAACAGGGCATGCTTTTGGGGTCTGCTCCTGTGACTCCCCCACTTCCCATTGTGAGTCACTGTTGGGGTCCCCCCCGAGAACACGCCTCATCTGGCCACTGGCTGGAGTAATGACAGCCGGACTCCCTGCCGGCCACAGACGCAACCCTCTGAGAGCTCTTGCCGGGGCCGATCTGTGTACCTGGCACATCCCCGCCCGCAGGTGTGTGGGGCCGGATGACCCGCGGCAGCACCCTGGGTACAAGCACTGCTCTAAACGGGCAGTGTGAGGCCAGGGAGCTGTGCTCGGCCACACTGGGTCCCCAGAGAGTGGCCAAGCCAGCATGGACGAGCCACCCTTCCACCGGTGTCCCAGGAGGCCAGAAGATGGGGCCTCGGCCTAAGAAGCGGAGGTATGTTTAGGGTCTGCCCAGCCCCCCAGCAAGAAGGGCAGTCGGGGAAGACGGAAAACGTGAAAGTTGAGGGCAGGTGTCCCCAGCAGAACACGGACTCCCACAGAGCACCCTCTGCAGGCCTCGGTCTCCCCCTCTGCTGAACGGCAGGCGGGTGCTGTCTGGGGCCTCCAGACGCTCCAACAGGAAGACGTGTCACTGGAAGGCTCTGGCTGGGAAGGGGCAATGGGCCTCCTGGAACTCACTGAGGGATGCTGGAAGGGGCAGGGACAGCTCAGATGAAGCCCCAAGGGAGTCCCACGGTATCCCAGTCCCCTCTGCCATCTCTCCCTCCCTGTCATCCCTGCCTCTGAGGCCAGGGTGCCCCAGGCTCTCCAACCCCACATCTGGGGAGGGGGCGGGCTCAGCTTCTGTCCAGCACCAGGCAGTTGGAGAATCCGCATGTGGCTCTGTCCCCCAGGGAGAGAAACCTGCAGACACCCTCCTGAGACAGGCCGCTGGGGCAGGGGGATGGGGGAGTGTGGCCCCGGCAGGAGCGTGAATTGGTGGTGTGGAGCTGGTGTTGAGAACAGGGTCCAACATCGCGGCCCTGCTCGGGAGGCCGGCGCTCGGGGCCTCCGCCAGCTCTGGCCCAAGCAGAACTTGATCTCAGTCTGGACACCCCCCGGGGCCCCCTGCGCTCACAGGCAGATCTAGGGGGCGGGAGGGGGGCCTTCCCATGCCACGTGCAGTTGGATGATGAATGACGCCCCCAAAAGATCCATCCAGGTCCTAACTGGGGAACTGAGAACCGGGCCTGATTTGGAAGAGGGTCTCTGCAGATAGATGGGATTCCGTCAAGGGTTTTGAGATGAGAGCCTCCTGGATGAGGGTGGACTTGAGATCCGAGGCCACGCTCTTAGAAGAGAAGGGGGAAGGGTGAGGAGACACGGCCGCGTGGAGACGGAGACGGGGCCGCGTGGAGACGGAGACAGAGCGAAGGGGACACAAGCCGAGACTGCCGGGTCCCACGGAAGCCGGGAGCGGCCGGACGGGTTTCTCGGGGAGCCTGCAGCGGGGGGCCCTACTGACACCCTGATTTTGCAGTCTGGCCCCAGACCTCTGAGTCCACTGTGTTGCACTAGGCCCCCAGTGTGCCTATGGCGGCCCCTTCCTCACGCGGCCTGGCCCTCCTGCGGGGTGCACTCCACTCTCTCTCTCACGTGGGGTGGGGACCTGTGTGCTGCCCTCTAAGGACAAGCGCAGGAAAGGCCACCCTCCCCCACAGCAGGACAGGATGCAAGAGGCCTTTACTGGTCACACTGGCTCCTGGCGTGGCCAGGACAAGAGAGGAGCCAGGGATGAGGGTTGGGGCGCATCTGTGGGTCCCAGAGGCTCCAGACCCCCAGGCCAAACTGCACAGCCCGCAGGCAGCGCTGCCTCTGTGTGTTCGTGCATCTAACCACTTTCTCTCTGGGGCCGCTCCGCCCAGAGTCCCTTTCCTGCCGAGCCCGGGGCTTTCCTGGCAGCTACTCCCCACTCCCCGGTGTTTGTTCATCGAGGTTTCCCGCCCCTGACGGTTGTTTTGATTTGCTCAGGGCTGTCATGCACCTTCGCCCTGGCTATGTAAGGAGAGGGAGCCTCTATGCGACCGGGAAGCCCGCGTCAGGCCCAGGAGGTACGCCAGCTCTCCAGGGTGCTGGCCAAGGTCCCTCGCGCTTGGCCGGATCCAGGCAGGGAGTGAAGGACATGCCGGCATCCTCCTGACCCCGGTTTCCAGCTCTCCCCTCCCCCTGCCCACAGCCCAGGGTCAGAGGAAAGGCAGCTGCCTGGCCAAGGGGCAGGACCCCTTCTGCCCTAAACAGTGATAGCCTTGGGGGCCAGAAAGAGTGAGGCTGCGAGGGGACCATGGAAGACAGCCTGGACCTCAATGAGGGCGGATGGCTTGCTGGGCGGTTTCCCCAGGGGCAGAGGCTGAGACAGCATTGAGGGTTACACGGCAGGTGACCCCTGGCCACCTCAGGAGGGGAGAAGGAAGGAGCTGGGGCCAGGATGAGGGGGCAGGTACCCCGTGGAGGACTGGGGAGGCCGCAGAGCCACCCTCAGAGTTGCCCCCTCTGGCAGGAGATGCTGGATTACTTACCCCTAACCTGCCACTGGTCCCTGTCAAGGGGCTCCCAGGGACCCTGACTGCCCAGCAGGTCTGGCCTGGCTGGAGGGAGTCTCCAGGTAGCACTGAGCCATTGTATAGGCTGGAGGGACAGAGGCTGTTACTGGCATCCAGGCTTCAGGCTGTGCTGCAGCAGCCCAGGAGAGGCAGCTGGAGGCAGAGAGGGAAAGAGAGAGAGACCCGGCTTCTCCCTGGCAGAGCCAGCCACTGGCAGAGCCTGGCTGAGAGGCAGTGAGGCTGTGGGCCTGGCCCTGGACCCAGCTCTATGAGGGTCCTGGGGCTCACAGAAGGGCCAGCCCTTGCCTTTGAGAGTCAGAGAAGGGAGGCATCAGACAGGCTGTGGCCAAGTGCCATGGAAGAAGCACTGTCTTGAGCGCCCCGTGGGCTTTGCAGGGCCTGAAGGCCCGAACACGTTTTGGGTGGAGAGTGGGGGTCTCGGCCCGGGCCAGGCTCCCCATCCCAACCCCAAGAGAGGCACCGGCCCCGGGTCTGGCCAGGCCCTGCTGCTGTGCTCTGAGGGGCCAGGACATCAGTGCAAGAGGGCGACTGCGTGTCCCCGTCCCCAGAGTGCTCTCAGCTGCACTGGGGCCGCATCCCCTGTTTGTTCTCTGGAGCCAGGAAGCCAGGGATTTCCAGTTCCTGACGGCTGCGGGGGCCGCACTATTGTCACTCCCCACATAGGAAGGCTTCTGCAAGTCTCCTGCCAAGTGAGCGTGGAGAGCTGATCTCAGAGCGGCTGCAGTTAATGGACAGGAAATGCCGTTACCTAAATGGGCCAATAAGCTGCCGAGAAGCCCGAGAAGAGAGCCTTTCCATGGCTTGCCCCAGAGACCTGGCAGGAAAGCAGCGGCGGGCATCGTGGCCCCAGCAGGGAAGACCAGCTCCGAGCTCCAGCTCTGGCTGCAGCCTGGCCTCCCCATAGCGCCCTCAGCCCCCTGCTGACCCTTCTCTGGCCTCCTGGGGACTCCTGTACACACTTGTGTGTCTGCAAGGGGCAGAAAAGGTACCAGAACGTTGGAACAAGAGCCCCCACACACAATGGGCAAGCCGCTACTTACGTGTTGCCCTCCCAGGGCTCCTGAGACCCTTACGGTTGGCCTCAAAATTCCCATTGCAGACATGGTGCAGCAAGGCTGGCTGTCTGGCTTTCAGGCCGACAATCAAAGCAGCAAGTCAGAGTGACGGGGGGCTGACAGACGTGGGCCACCCACAACCAGGTGACTGCTGAAAGCAAGGAAGAAGCCATACAGATACAAGGACCTCACAGTGGGAAACACCATGGCAGGGGCCAGGGCACCTCAAATGTCCCATGGTGTCACCTGGGCCCGGTTCAGGATGGCAGCTAGTGAGGCCATGTCACCAGGAGGCTGTGTCACCGAGAGGCTGCGTCACCAGGAGGCTGCATCATGGAGAGGCCGCGTCACTGGGAGGCTGCGTCACTGGGAGACCGTGTCACCGGGAGGCTGCATCATGGAGAGGCTGTGTCACCTCGAGGCTGCGCAGAGTGTTGAAGGAGGAGAGGAACATGGAGCTGGTATGGACCGAATGAACTGCCAACAGCTGCCCTCAAAGCTGGGGAGTTCCCAGGGGCTCAGCTAGAGTTTCCACAGCGCTGGGCACTGTTGTAAAGAGAGAAGGTTGGGCGCCTGGACCGCTGAGTTTTCATCATTCATCAAAACCTTTCCCATGGAATTCCTTGGCTGGCCCAAGAAGGCTGGTTACAGTGACCACACGGGGCTGCAGTGGAGTCTAAGGACTGTTCAGGGCGGCACCTACATTTGGGGAGTTACAGATGTCAGACCCTGCAGGGAAGCACCCGTAGCGGTCTCCCCCAAGATAGGACTACCGTCCTTCACGTATGGCACACTGGGGCCTGGAGCGCCAGAGAAGGGCCCTGCTCTCAGAGGCAGCCAGGTGGGCTGTGCACACAGCCACGGAGAGCGCCCTGGGGGGAGGGGGTTGCTGTGACTCCCGCACACCCACTTCCTCACGTCCTGCAACCTCGCTAGAATCTGCAACCTCATTAGAATCTGCAATCAAAAGCTACTCAGCTTTGGGAAGCTGAGGGGGATCACTTGAGGCCAAGGAATTTGATTCCAGCCTGGGCAACATAGTAAGATCCTGTCTCTAAAAAAAAAAAACTAGACAGGCATGGTGGTATGTGCCTGTGGTCCCAGCTCCTCAGGAGGCTGAGATGGGAGGATCACTTGAGCCCTGGAGGTCGAGGTTGCAGTGAGCCAAGATCCCACCACTGCAGGTCAGCCTGGACAACAGAGTAAGACCCTGTCTCAAAGAAAAAGCAACAAAAAAGCCACCAAGACTGCTTTGGGTGTGGCCGCCACGGGCCCATCTCTGTGTCTAGCATCATTGCTTGGCCCTTGGAACGGAGCAAGAAGGCGAGTTCCAGGCCCAGATGCCACAGGATGGCAGAAGTGCTCACAAAAGGAGAGTGCCTTGCTAGGGGACACTGGAGATTGGGTAATTTATAAAAAAAAGAGGTTTGATTGGCTCAGGTTCTGCAGGCTGTACAGGAAGTATGACACTGCATCTGCTTGGCTTTAGGTGAGGCCTCAGGAAGCTTCCAATCATGGCAGAAGGCACAGGGGTGCCCACGTATATCACACAGCAAGAGCGGGAGGGTAGGGGTGGGGGAAGATGCCACAGACTGTTTACAGCTCTCTGGAGAGCTCACTCACTGTCACAAGGACAGCACCAAGCCAGGAGGGAGCCACCCCCACGACCCAAGCTCCTCCCACCAGGCCCCACCTCCAGCACTGGGGACTCCATCCCCACATACCATCCGAGCAGGACATCCAAGCTATATGACCCTCTCCAACAGGGAGGCGCAGAGACTCCACACTGCGTGCTGCAACCCTAACCCGCCCCAAATGAACAGGAGTGACAGAGCCAGGGCAAGGTGGGACCAGCCTTGGGCGTGTTCAACAGAGCCCTGCAGCTCTGTAATGTTTTCGTTATTAAAGTTAATGCAGCCGGTCACGGTGGCTCACACCTGTCATCCCAGCACTGTGGGAGGCTTTGGTGGGCAGATCACCTGAGTTCAGGAGTTCGAGACCAGTCTGGCCAATATGGCAAAACCCCATCTCTACTAAAAAAATACAAAAATTAGCTGGGCATGGTGGTGCATGCCTATAATCCCAGCTACTCGAAAGGCTGAGGCAGGAGAATCGCTTAAACCTGGGAGGAGGAGGTTGCAGTGAGCTGAGATCATGCCACTGCACTCCAGCCTGCGTGACAGTGAGTGAGACTCCGTCTCAAAAATAAAAATAAAATAAAGTTAATGTAAGAATAAAGGGAACTTTGAAATGCAGTTTTCTTATCATTTAAGGCTTATCGGTGTAACTACATCTCCTTAAACCATTAAAACCATAATCAATGATTTAGGGCGAGTGATTCTTCCAAACACCTTAAACTTCTTGAAAGCAAACAAAACACACAAACGTATTAAACGAGTTCCACACAGTCAGGGTTTACGTCATTTTTTATTTGTTTCCACGCTTGTGTAAACCATCCTAGCTTATAACTCTGCCTGTTTTGAAGGCTTCTTGGAGTTTAAGTAATATTACACTGATACTTTGCTGGAGTTACAGAAGCCGTTTGTGACCCTAACGAAGAATGTTACTTCTTCAGCCTAATGGTGATTATGGGATAAATAATCTACGTATTGACTGATTTTTAACTTTAAAAAAATTTTTTTAGAGACAAGATCTCACTCACTCTGTCACCCAAGCTGGACTGCAGTGGCGCAGTTCTGGCTCACTGCAACTTCACACTCCTGGGCTCAAGCAATCTTCCCGCCTCAGCCTCTTGAGTAGCTGAGAGTACAGGCATGTGCCACCACACCTGGCTCAGTCTTTTTTCATAGAGGTAGGAGTAAGGGTAGCCGAGAGAAAGGAGAACAGACCGAAAGTCAGGCAAGCAAGTCTTACTAACCTGCCCGGCTGCTCCGAAACCATCAGAGGACGCAGCCCTGATCCTCCAAAACGGGTTTATATAGGGTGAGAGGGGCATAATCCATCCACTGGTAACAGGCACAGAGATAGTTTGTCAACTTGTAACAGACCTACAATACATCATCCCATGACTTTTGTGGCGGAAGTCTTTTTAAAAAAAGAGAGAAACCAGGAGTTTTTTACAGATATATGTCAAACAGGAATTTACAAGTATGGATAACCAACATATGTTTTCCCTGTCCTCCCTCCAGCTGCCCAGAAGGCTGTAACTGGGCCTTGCTTAATTGTAGCATGTCTGGCAGCCTTGATGTGGTGCCTAGGTAGGGGTCCAGGAATGCAGCTGCAGAGCAGGCAGAGGCGGGTGGGGTCAGCCTGCACGGAGGGGCTTTTCCTGTCCCTAACAATAGGGTCTTGCTCTGTTGCCCAGGCTGGTTGCAAACTCCCGGGCTCCAGCGATCCTCCTGTCTGTCTCCCAAAGTGCCGGGATTACGGGCATGAGCCACAGTGCCCGGCCGATTTTTAACTTTTTATTAGGAAATTGTCAAACATATACTAACGGAAAGCAAAGTATACTAAACACCCTGTACCCGCCAGCCCTGCTGCCTCCTCTCGGTGGCTGGTGACCAGTGGTCTCTCATCTGCAGCCCATGGCACCCTGAGCCCCACACCCACGCCACCACCACTGGTGTATTTAGAAGTAAATCTCTCACTTCACCCACCAACAGTGCAGTAGAATCTCTAACTGACAGCTCTTTCTAAAAACTAATCGTGATCCCGTTATCGCACCCAAAGGTCAGTCATTCCTTAATCCCAGCAAAACTCCCCACTGCCTCACCCACGTTCTCCGTAGCCTCTGTTTGGTTGGTTGGTTGGTTTATGACAATCAGGATGGAGACAAGGTCTGTGTGCCGCTGCGTTTGGCAGCTACAGCTCATCTATTTTTTTTTTTTTTTTTTGGAGACAGAGTCTCACTCTGCCACCCAGGCTGGAGTGCAGTGGTGCGATCTCTGCTCGCTGCAACCTCCGCCTTCTAGGTTCAAGCGATTCTCCTGCCTCAGCCTCCCGAGTAGCTGGGACTACAGGTGCGTGTCACCATGACCGGCTAATGTTTTGTCTTTTTAGTAGAGACAGGGTTTCACCGTGTTAGCCCAGGATAGTCTTGATCTCCTGATCTTGTGATCCCTCCGCCTCGGCCTCCCAAAGTGTTGGGCTCACAGGCGTGAGCCACAGTGCCCGGCCCTCTTTTTCTAATCAATAGACCAGATTCCTTCTCTTGTTTCTGTGACGGATTTGTTCAGGACAGGACAGCAGTTTGTTGCTGCGTCTCGAAGTCTGCGTGTCTGGGTGCGGTTCAGCACATGCCCCTCTGCCTGGTACACCAGTGCTTAGACCCGGAGGCTGGCTCTCGTCCCAGCTGGTCCCAGCAGGGCCATGCAATTCCCAGCACATCCCTTCTGGAGGCGCACGGCATCTGGTTGTCCCTATCCTATGATTAGATCGATTGGGGGGCATCTACGGCCAGTCTGCCCCTCACTGTGAAAGCCCCTGACAGCTTGTCACCTCCTAATTTCTGCAGCCATTGAGGACCAGTGCCCACATCCGAGATTTCACTGGAAGTTGTAAAATGGTAATATTTTAATTCATTCTTCATTAGCCAGCTTTCTATAAAGAACTTTCCATCATCAACTCTTTGTTTGCCAGGACAAGTAAGATACATACTTGATTCTGTCCCTTTTTGAGTTTTCAGAGTAAGGTGGTCCCCGAACTCCTTTAAGGTGAAGGAGTTATTAATCAAATAATCACCTTTTTAAAAATACCCAGGATGGCAAGCAGCAGCGCGGGCCACGAGCAGAAGGCAAGGCGGCAAGGTGTGAGGGGGCCACGTCATGGAGGGAGTCCCAGGAGGAAACCGTTCCACGGGGACCTGAATGAAGCCAGGGCCTGAGCCTTGCAGGAAAGGGGACGTCACATGCAAAGATCCCAAAGCAAGAGGACCTGAAGATGGAGGTGTGGGACAGGTTACCAGGCACAGCAAGGGAGGTGGCTGGAGCCTGCGGGATGACACTCGGGGCTCTCATCTCGGTTCCTGCTCTGTCTGCACTGGAGCCGCTGCCAGGGGCACAGAGAATTCAAGGGGGAGTCTTTCCAGGCAAATCCAGGGGAGTGAGAGACACAGACGTTGAGGGTCCCTCAAACAGTGATTAAAATGACAGCCATGCAACCTAAACCAGAGAAGGGGAAGGCCAGCGCAACAGCACCCCAGGGCCGTCAGAAACCAGCAGGCGCTGAGGCTGCGTGGGGGAGAATGAACGTCCAGGAAGGAGCCACTCAGGGGCCCGGCCAAGGCAGGCCAGGCTGGCCAGACAGCTCAGGAGGGCCTCATGGGCAGCTCTGAGGCAGGGGCGACGTGTGATGGCAGCATCACGGTCCCTGCGGGGCAGGGCCATCTCCTGCAGGGCAGTGCCATCCCCTGCAGGGCAGTGCCATCCCCTGCGGGGCAGTGCCATCTCCTGTGGGGCAGTGCCATCTCCCAGGGCTGCGAGCCGGGCTTCCCCTTGCCCCCCACTGTTGCCTCTTCTGTGCCCCTAACCCTTCTGATGCGTCAGCTGGTGCCCGGTTGGGTGGGAATAGTTTACAACCCACATTTGCATGTTAACAGGAACTTCCTTGAGGCAATTTCCTAAAGCAAAAGAGCGGCTGTGGTGTCAACATCAGCCACCCTTAGGCGTCACTGCCTTAGTCCAACTGCCAGCCCCTGAGCCACGGTGTCCCCTCTGGAGAAGAGGAAGCCGAGGCTGAGGGCTGAGCAGCATGTCCAAGATCCCACTCGGGGCAGCCGGAGCCCAGCCACCCTCCTCCAGTGGCCGCCACATCCCAGGGACCTCAGCAACCCCTGCCACCACAGTGTCTCTGGCAGTGTCTCTGGCTTAAAGAGAAGGCAGGGCCAGCAGCACAGCTGGAGGAACCAACCATCCGCAGAGACCCTGGGGCCCCCCAGCCATGGCCAAAGGGAGGCTCCTCCAGACAGGACGAGCTGGCCTGGAGACTCTAGCCAGGGCTGCAGGGAACAGGGTGCTCCCTCCCGGAAGCAGGCTCAGCTCTGCCACGGGGCACAGGACGGACTGCCCCGAGATGCCGCCATGCTCCTCCTGGTCCTCCAGTTACACAGCCTCCCCAGATGTTTCTAACAGAACAGGTGTGCTTGTTTCTGGGGCTCCCCCTGTACAGGAGCCCAGCAAGGGCCAGCAGGCCACAGGGCCCTCGGTCTCTGCCCAGGCGAGTGGTCAAGTGTGGCTGCAGCTGTGCTACCACTCCAGGCGAGGGGCCGGCCTCGGGCGGTCTTCTGCGTGGTGGGCTGTCTGAGGAGACCGTGCTGCCTGCGGGTGCCATTGACTTGCAGTGCAGGGGCTCAGGGTGAGTGTGGAGCAAGGATGACCTGTGAGCCGCCAGCCCGAGCAGCAGCCTGGGCCAGAACCACACACTGGAAAGCCCCTTCAGCTAAGGTGGTCTCTCCCCCAGCCCACTTCCTGGGGTCCTGATGGTGGTCAGCCTTCCAAGGCGTAGGTCTCACACCAACTCGGCATCCAGCAACTCTGTGTTGGAAGCTGGAAGCCCGCCCGCTGCTGGGGGAGCAGACCAGGACCCCTCCCACCCTAAGGGTGGCTGCTAGCCACGCCCTAGCACACCCGGCCGGTCTGACTCCATCAAGCCTGATCCTGATCACTGAGTGTGGCTTTCTGAGCCCCTAAGGAAAAACTCCAAGGCGACCCTTACACTTTGTAAAGGGCGAAGAGGCCTGGGGGTGGAGACGGGGGAGAGGTTTCTGCCAGGTCGTGCCTGGAGAACAGGTCCGAGGCCGAAGGACCCCTAGGGCCGTCCTGGGTCAGAGTGAGGGGGATGCACAGCCCTCAGGACCCACCAGGCAAGTCCAGCGAAGTCCCCGGAAGGTGGTCACCGTGAGCCTGTGGTCCACAGGGCCAGACTGGCACACGCTGTGCGTTCTCCCCCAGAAAGGCGGTTCCAGCTCCTCCTGGGTTCCTCCTCCTCCTCCTCAGCCTTCTCTCTCTCCCCCGCCCAGCCGCTCCCATCTCCCTCACACACAGAGTACAGCACTGTGTGGCGATGACTCTGTATTTCCTCATCGTGTGATTATCACAGTGACTCACCCACCTGAGGATGCTGGGTGACTGGCAGGGTTTGCCCTGAGCTCCCGAGCGAAGCTGATTCAGAAGAGGAAGGCATGGCCACCCGGCTATTAGCAGGATGTCTGGCGTGGGCCACCCAGCTGTCGACACTGACACCCAGGCCGCCCCAACAGGTGGCCGCAAGGGGACGTGTGTGGACACAGCGTTTCTCAGAACTTGACCTTCTGAAAAAGGAGGTTTGCAGTGAAGAGCACAGGGTACCCACCGGGAGAGGACGGAGGTGCTTCCATCAACCCACTGATGATTTGGGGAACAAAGCCGAAGTGTGCTGGGGCAGGGGTCAGACCACCTGTGTGCCCGTGCTGCTGGAGGCCTGGCTGCGTTCACGAGCCTCTCTCTGCTCAGATTCACGGCAGGACCTGCCCCCGACAAAGGACTTCGCCTTGACTGAGCTCCTGAGCACCAAGCAGCTGACATTTGATTCTTGCGACAACTGTGTAGTAAGTGTGGTTACAGCCCCCACTCTATGCCCAGAAAGTTCCGCGTCAGAACAGGCAGACGCAGTGACCCATGGGGGAGCAGGGCAGAGCCCCGTTGTGGACCCCTCCCGCCTAGCTTCCCTTTGTGGGGTGCTGCGGCACTCCCAGGTTCTCCCTCCAAAGGGCACAAATTATGGAGAAGGTGAGAATGTGCATTTGCCCCTGGCTGGCACCTGCTTGTGAAAAGCAGACCAAACTCCTTGGCTCAAATCAGGACTTCCACTGGGGCTGTCCCAGAGGCCACCTCGCCTGGACAAATGCAAATTTCCCATCGAACTGGGAGAAGGGCAGATGCTTGCTTGAAAGAGGGGTCTGTCCTGGGCACACTGGCCCACATTCCAGGGGCGGGGCAGCAGCTCTCCCTGAGATTCTGGCTGAAACCAGGGTTTTTCGACTAGGCTGTGGAGAAAACACAAACTGAGGGGTCTTTCAGGAGCAGTGAAATTTCACAATAATTCAAATCTGCCACCAATTGCTTTGGCTGGGAGCCAGCTACTGAAATCCAGAGACATCTACGAAAACACCACTCATGGGAACCTGCTGCCCAAACTCGGGCTCAATTCCTTGTCCTGTGGAGCAGGGACTCCCAGGAGTGGTGCTCTGTAGCCGCAGAGAGCACCCCAGGCCAGCCAGCTGACATCACCCCTCTCTCTCTCTCTAACACACACACACATGCACACACACACACACACACACGCATGTGTACACTCACTCATGCACACAGCACTCCCCTGCCACACACTGTATCACTCACACATGCGGACACACAAAGGCATCCAAATTGGAAAGGAAGAAGTAAAATCATCTCTGTTTGTATACAGAAAACTAAAGATTATACATACACACACACACACACACACACATCTGTTAGAACTAATCAATAAATTCAGCAAAGTTGCAGCATATAAAATCAACCTGCAAAAATCAAGCTCATTTCTACACACTAACAAACGGCAACCCCAAAAAGAAATTAAGAAAACAACTGCATTCGTGGTAGCATCAAAGTGAACGAAACACTTAGAAATTAAACAAGGAGGTGAAAGATGTCTACAGAATGTTGCTGAAAGACATTAAGAAGACATTAAAAGACACCCCATGTTCATGAATTGGAAGACTTGATATTAAGATGTGAATACTACCCAAAGCAATCTACAGATTCAACGCGATAACTACTAACCTAAATCCAACAGCGTATTTTGAAGAAATTTTGAAATCCATTCTACAGTTCATATGGAATTGCAAGGGACTCTGAATAGTCAAAACAATCTTTTTTTTATTAAATTTTTTTTTTTTAGAGACAGGGTCTTGCTCTGTCACCCAGTCTGGAGTATAGTGGCACGATCATAGTTCGCTGCTGCCTCCACCTTCTGGGCTCAACTGATCCTCCTGCCTCAGCTTCCTGACTGGCTGGGACTATGGGCATATGCCACCATGCTGGCTAAGTCTTTTCAATTGTTTATTGTAGAAACAAGGTCTCTATGTTGGCCAGGCTGCTCTAAAACTCCTGGCCTCTAGCAATGTTCCCATCTCAACCTCCCAAAGTGCTGGGATTATGGGAGGGAGCCACTGCCCCTGGCAATCAAGGCAATCTGGAAAGAAGAATAAAGTTGGAACACTCACACTTCCACATTTCAAAACTTACAGTAATCAACAGAATGTGGTACAGGCATAGAGACAGACATATGGACCAGTGGAATATCATAGCCCAGAAATAAACCCCTGCATATACAGTCAGATGATTTTTGGTGAGAGTACCAACACCATTCAATGGGGGAAGGACAGTCTTTCCATCTAATAGTGCTGGGATAATTGGAAATCCATTTACACTTTTTATAAAAGAGTGAAGTTGGATCTTTACCTTACACCGTATATAAAAATTAACTCAGCCGGGCATGATGGCTCACACCTGTAATCCTAACACTTTGGGAAGCTGAGGTGGGAGGATCACTTGAGGCCAGGAATTTGAGACCAGCTTGGGCAACATAGTAAGACCCCATCTCTATAAAAAAATTAAAAATAAGCCAGGCATATTGGCGTGTGTCTTCAGTCCTAGCTACTCACCTGGACACGTGGTCCATCCGCACAATGGAATATTACTCCATTTTCAAAAGTAAGGAAATTCTGACACACGCTTCAACATGGATGAGCCTTAAGGTTTAAGATGGTAAAAAAAAAAAAAAAAAGAAAGAAAATTTTTTTTTGAGATGCAGTCTCACTCTGTCACCAGGCTGGAGTGCAATGGTGAGATCTCAGCTCGTTGCAACCTCCGCCTCCTGGGTTCAAACGATTCTCCCACCTCAGCCTCCCGCGTGGCTGGGGATACATGTGGCTGCCACCACGGCTGACTACTTTTTTGTATTTTTAGTAGAGTTGGGGTTTCATCATCTTGGCCAGGCTGGTCTCCAACGCCTGACCTCAAGTAATCTGCCCGCCTTCGCCTCCCAAAGTGCTGGGATTACAGGCATGAGCTACGATGCCCGGCCATGATGGCAAAATTTGTGTTGTGTATTTTACGGTAATAAAAACAAATATGCCAAAGGCCAAAAAAATAAAGGTACAGTGGCCAGAGGAAGAAGGGCCCACCCTGGAGTCGGCGCCGAGCTGCGGTGGGCGAAGACCCCGTGGTGAGCGATGTGTTTTAGGTGGTGGGGTGCTGGGCAAAGGGGACAGTTCCAGCTCCGCCACCCAGGCTGCCGGGCCCTCATCCACCCAGCTGAGAACGCCTGCTCACTCTGCAGGAATGTGCTGCAGCTGCTGCTCACCCCCGTCTTGTGACCACCAGCAAATGGTTTGCTGGTGTGAAGCTGTGGCCTCAGCCACCTCAACAGGGCCCGGTCTGGCCGTGGAGACGTTCCCCAAGTTCCAGTCATTGTCAGCTGCTGGGAACACTCTGTGGTACTGAATCAGCCCGCTGGAGTCACAGTGTGAAAAGGTACCTGAATGAGGGCAGCCTCGGGACAGGAGAGCTTTCTGGAACACGGGGCAGGAAGGCAGCCTGGACCTCAAGACAACCACGGGGCCAGGCCCAGCACCCGGGAGCAGCCTAGCATCCTCCTCCCAACACCCCTGCTCCCAGGCGTCATGACAAGGGGCCAGAGGAGCCCCAGGTGGCCCGGATCCAATTCCTCCATGGACCCCTGTGTGGGGCTGATGCAGGGACCTCCCAGAAGCCACTGCTGTCTCCATCACCCCCTAAACTCAGGCCAGTCTGAGAACCCAGAATTGGGAAGTCACCTCCGAGGTGATGGGGTTAACACTCCCACGTGGTGGATTAACATCTGCTGTTATGAACTTCACCATAAGCATACACTGTGCCTTAAGATGTTAGCTAATGAAAATACGACAAATACATACTTTTAAATGTACACACACACAAATTGCTGGGTGTACAAGTGTTTTTTACATTTCACACAAAAGAACTTGGTGGCTCATGGGCTGGAAGACAAGGCCCTCTGAGTCCTCTTGGGAGTGTGGGTGTGATCGTTGGACAGAGCCTTCAGCTGACAGGGTGAGCAGGACGGAGGCCCTTCCGCCAACAGAGCCCTGACAGGGGCATGGGACAAATGGCCAGCCCACCCGCAGAGGGCCTGGAAGGGCAGGCCAGGAGCAGAGGAGGCCGCTGTCTAAATAGGAGGCACTATTCTTGGCACTCACATGTTCCCGTTGCCCACAGAGCCCAGAGGGCAGCTCTGGACACAGCCAGGCCTGCGGGAGGGGCGAGGCTGGTATTGTGGGAGAGGGTGGCCAGAATGCCACCAGCCAGGGCTGACGCAGGGCGAGGACAGGTGACCAGGCCTCCTCCCGCCTGTGACCCTCCCTGTCCTGCCCACTCGCCCACGGAACCACAGGAATGTGCCAGGGATTCCAGGAGACGCTGTGCCCACCCTGCGCCACTCCATCCCTGCTTCCCCCCACCAGGGGGTGCCAGGGCCTGTGCAGGGCTCCCAGATCCAGACTTTCAAGGTCTGCAAATTGCAGGATTTGTCATAACAGGAGGAACGGAAGCTTCCAATGTTGTCTTCCTGCATTTCTGAGCCACTGAGGACTTCAGAATCAGTTAAAGGTAGTGCAATCCACCCCCAAATCACTCACTTTTCCAAAAATTGAGGCCAGCTGGGGGGTGTCTGGGATGCAGCAGAAATCACTCATGGAGAAGTCAGTGCTGTGACAATAGCCGAGGCCTGACTCCTTCCTGCCCCCACCTGCTCACACACCACAGACACAACACACTTAGACCCCACACACCACACATACCACACATTCACACCACACACTTATACCCCACACATGCCATGCACACATCACACACGCTCACTCACATCACACATACAACACAGACACAACACACTTATACCCGATACATGCCATGCACATACCACACACACTCACTCACATCACACACACAACACAGACACCACACATTATACACCACACATGCCAGCACACACCACACATGCACACTCCCATGTGGGTTCCAATTCGGTTTTAACTACTGCCCATTCCGTGACCTGGGGTAAATGACTCCACCTCCCTGGGCCGCACTTGAACTGCAGCATGGGGTGTGCTGGGCACTATTCCAGGAGCCTTACGGGCCCCACAAGCCTGCTGGAGGACATGCCCAGCATCTCCACTGTGCAAATGTGCAGTGACACACAGGTCCCGCGAGGGCAGTGGGAGGCCGGGGGGGGGGGCGCCCAGGGCTCTCTGAGCACACACGCACAGTGGCACGTGCTGGTAAGCCCAGTGGGGAACAGGCTGGAGGCGCAGGTGGCCGCCCTCCAGGTGGCCGGGAAAGGATGTCTCTGTATACATGGCAGGAGCGGCGGCCTCTCCCACGCGGGGGGGACACAAACTTGACCTCTCTCTGCTGCCCAGAGGCAGTGAGGTCCCATTCGCCCTTGCTCTTTGTCCTGGAGCCTGGGGTGGCCAGTGGGCTATACCCTGGGGCTAGATCAGAACTTCCAGGGAACAAATAAATTACCCACCTCTGCTTGTCGACCTTCCCCACCCCTCCCTAGAATGCCTCCAGGACGGGCTGATTCCGGAACCTTCCCAGGGTGGAACCTGGAACCAAGATCCTTTCAAAGAGCAGGAAAACCTTGGCCCACGGGTGGAGTTTTCCTTCTGTTTCCAAAGCCCTGATGGCCAGGCCGGAGACTGTGGCCCATTTGGATCTTCAAAGCAAGCTGTCAAGGAGGCCAGCCTCCACCCCTCCCACGGACCCCTTTTGGTCTAGACTTGCAACCAGCACTCTCTGCTCAAGCAGAACACGACCGGATGGCAATGGCTGACACTGAAGCCCACGGGGCGTGCCAAGTAATTACGGGTGCATTTGAGGGGTCAGGGCCATCCTAGACACATGGCCTGGTAGTGACTCTCAGGAGGCACCAGCTCTACCTGTGGCCTGAGAGAGGGGCCGGCTGAGGAGACCACCATGCTGGTCACCTTAGGCAGCCACGCTGGACAAAGAAAACAACAAGTAACCACAAGTCCCCTCTGTCCTGGTTCACAGTGCTTCTTGCCTAAACACCCACGTGTCCGCTGGAAGACTCGGGTGCATTTTGTCTGTATCAAGAACAGTCAAGGAGTTGGGGTTTGTGGTGCTCCCCACCACAGCAAGCCCCAGGGCTGCAGTGGGGGCCGTTAGCTCTGGGCCAGGGCTCTGCTGACACTGCAAAAACTGGTGCCTGGTGCAGGTGGAGCAGCTGTGAGGCCTCCCAGCTCGCCTTCCCAGGGATGCAGGCTCTCATTTTCCACCCTGCTGCCATCCCCTTCCATGACCTGCATTTATGAACGGCCAAGTCCAGCAAGCGCCGTCACCCCTCCCACTCTCTCCAAGGAGCCTGCTTGGGGGAATGCCACCTTGTCTTTCTAAAGAGCCGCATCTACAAGCAAAGAGACATGTGCGTGATGTGTTCCAAAGTGCCAGCTGCCAGGCAAGGAAATGTCCCTCACACCTCCTTTTCAAGCTGCCGAAAATGCAGCTCAGAGATTCCAAGTGAGCACGGTGCTCAGGAATGTGCTGTGCCCTCCGCGGAGCCAGACTTCTGCCTCCTGAGCAAGAACAGAAGGTGGTGAGGGGGTGGGCAGCAGCCAGGGGCAGGCGCGGCATAAACAGATGAGGATCTGAATCCACCTGCTGGTCACGCAGCCCTGAGTGGGTCCCTCGGCCCTTGCAACCCCTGCTGCAGGCGTGCACAGCTGGGCACAGGTGCACAGCACGCAAAGCAGTGATACATGCCACCAGTCAGCCCTGGAGGCCAGGGCGGCAGCTTCCCCGAAGAGCAGAGGGGGCTTGAGGGGCTGCCCCAAGAGAACAAAGCAGTACAGACCGGCAGCTCCCCTGGCAGTGAACAGGGCTCTCTGCAAACGTTCTCTGACACAGCAACGTGCCCAAACCTTTTCCTAACTCAAGTTTACAAATGTTTTCTTCTAGAAATTTAACAGTGTTAGATCACTTATGTAGGCCTATAATCTATAAGTCAAGGCTCTGGGTGCAGTGACAAGTACACAGTCCCATGTTTGTGCCAGTGGATGCCCAACTGTCCCTGCTCCTTTGTTGAAAAGACTTCCCTTTTCCACTGAATTGTCTTCGCATCTTTGCTGGAAATGTGTCTGTGTATTTGTGGGTCTATTTGTGGACTCCTTCTGTTCCACGGACGCATTGTCAATCCTGATTTCAGCACCACACTGTGATTATGGTAGGTTTATGGTAGGGAGGCCTTGGCCTCTGGCCTGGAGTGTTGATGGCAGCTGCTCCCAGGCCGTGGTTCCCGGGGACTGTGGAGGCAGTGGAACCCCGCTGGCCCACTCTGCATCTTGGGCGGCCTGCCTCTGCTTCCACTTCCTGCCACCTTTGCTCCACAAGGTCACAGCCCAGGAGACCAGGCAGGCTCCCCCAGGTTCACGTCCAACACCCGACCCGGGTTTCTAGAGAAACTTCTTGAGGAAACTCCCAGCTTCCCCGGCTTCCTTTGTTCCCAGAACCAGCAGGGAGCAGAGACAAGAATCACGAGCCTCCCAGCAGCGCAGACCCTGGGGGACACCACAGCCCTCCTGTGCCTCACATTACCCAGCCACAAACCGGGACAAGTCCCCTCTCCCTTCTTACATCCCGCCCTCTGTTCTGGAACCTTCCAGAGAGAACGAGCCCAGAGCCTGCAGAACCTGCGTCACCCAGAACCCCTGCTGGCTGCACGGGAGACTCGCTCAGGCTTCTGAAGCCTGCACAGTTCTCTGGCTGTGGGGTGAGGAGTGTTGGAGTCTGCAGGAAGACCGAGGGCGTCACCTGCAGAGAAACCAAGAAAGGAGGGGTGCTGCCTGCCACGAAGTGGCCCTCAGCCCGCCAGCGCCGGTATCACAGGGGCTCCCATCCACCCGCCCACCCTGGAGCTCGCCCGGCCTCCGTCTCCCCATCTGCCTCGTGGTATGGCGACCATGCCCTCACCAGTTGCTCTGAGGATAGAAGCCAGTCCACCAAAGCCTTGTGCAGGTGCACAGAGCAGAGACGCTCATAACACAGGCCAGGCAGGCAGCCCCTGCCAGAGCCAGGCATTTGTTCACACATGTCAGCCATTCTCTGGGAGGGCAGCACACAGGCCCCGACTTTACAAGCCTGGTGCTCACAGATGAGGGGGAGCAGCAGGGATGGAGGCTGTGGGTCTCCCCATGTGGCGGGGCCCTCTGTACTCCTGCCTCCCCGTGGCGAATAACAGGAAACCACAGAGGAACACAGAGTGGCAATTTCTTTGGGATAAACCTGCGCGTTCTCCCTGCCTTTCTCTCGGGATCGCAGAGCTCAGGTGAACTGATGTCATCCTTGGTTCATCATTTGTTCATTAAGGATCCCTTGTATTTTCATTCATTTTAATAATGTGATAAGTGCTTGTCAATCCACCCCCTGGAAGAAGTAGGACAGCAAGAGAAAGCAACCAACGTGCTTCCATCCCTCCCATTCTGTGCCCCCCGTGACAACCGCCATCTGGAGTTTTATCCTTCTCCTCTTTCTTAAAAAAGTTTGGCCACACACACAGACACTTCCCTAAAAACACGTGGCTTGCTGTGCTTGTTTCCAAGCTGTATGGGACAGAGTCACACGGAGAGTCCTCAGGACCAGCCTCTCGCTAGGAAGCACCGGTGCTGTTGCCATGGCCTTGGCTCGCCGTGGCCGGAGCTGTGCAGCGTTTCAGCGTGCAACGCACCACACTGAGCTCCTTAACTCTGGGATGGCATTAGGCTGTGTCTGGCTTGGGGCTGCTCCCAACAGAGCTGCTGTGAGGTGTGAGTACACCGCCGAGCTTCTCCTGGGGGCACCAGGGGTCACCTGCTGTAGAAAGGGCACGTGATGTTCAACGTCACACACAGTGCCACACGGGCCTCCCAAATGTTCAGACGACCACGGCTCTCCAGCAGCACTGGTGAGAGCCTCACCCCCTCGGCCGCCACAGGTTGGACTTCGGAGGTTCGGCCAATCTGGCGGGTGCATCCAGGTTTGCATGTCCCTGGAGACAAATGAAGCTGAGCATCTCTTCCCATGCTCGTCAGCCAAGGCGCTGAGAAATGCCTCTGGTCGCGTACGCATGTCTCTCCATTGGGCTGTGGGTCTTTCTCTACTGACTGGTGGGCTCTTTATTTTTTATGTAATTGTACAGTCAATTTTAGCTGCTGTAAATGTCCGTCCCCACTTTGTGGCTTGTCTTTTAAATCTCTTCCGGGTGCTTTGGGCAAACATATGTTCTTCGCTGGTAAACGTTCACCCTTTCCTCTTTCGCTGGCACTCCTGGCTCTTGCTGAAGGCTCCTTGCTGCTGCAGGTCCACGGCTATTCGTCTAGTGCCCTGCTCTGGGGAAAGGCAGCCTGGGCCGCCACGCTCCTGCCGGGTGTGTTGGCTCTTCCTTCGTGGGAGAAACCCTTCTCAGAGACACACCACTGGGGAGAGGGGTGCCTCCTGCTCGTGACTTAGGACACACCACAAGCTCCAAGGGACCCGAATGACAACCACAAAGGACACCTCTGTGGGGAGTCCGTGATGTCACAAGGTGGGGAGGGGCCTCAAGGCGCACCCCAAAACAAACTGAACAAATGCAAGCTGAGCCCCAATGGCAGGGTTCTCCAGTGTCCCACAGTGGACTGGGGTACCCAGCACTCAGGAGGCCGGTGTACATCAAAGCCCGGTCTCAGGAGGACAGAGCGCTGGGCAGGAGAAGAGCTGGCCAGACTGTGGTGACCGCAAGGCCAGGCCAGACAACTGGCCCCTCATCAGTGCAGTCGGCAAGACACACATGTGGCCTGTGATGATACAGGCCCTGGCCTGGCCCTTGAAGGTCAAAGCCAGGAAGGGCCAGCCCTGTCCTCACAGGCCTGTGGCCAGCAGGTCAGTGCAGCCTCAGGGAACAAGTGAACTGAAACACCAAGAACGTACCCCCACGTGCAGAAGCCCTGGGCGGCATCAGGTCAGAACACGGCGCAGCTGACTGGGGACTCGCCACCCCTCCCTCCTGCTCAGCTGAGTAACTCGGTGCTGTGGCATCTGCACTGATAGAAGCAGTCAGCCATCACAGGTCCCAGAGGCACACAGGCATGGCCATTGGAAACAAGACATGAGGCCAAGCAAGGCTGTCTCCACAAGACCATGACTCATCCCACCCAGACAGGACAGGTCAGAAGCACAACACGCCAGAGGCAAGCGCCCCCCATGACAGCCTGGCTCCACCACCCCCCCTGCTCCATCTGCAGGCTGAGAGACCCTGTCCCTGCCCCACCCTGGACCACTCTTTGCTGTGCCAGGCTAAAGGATAGCTGGTCCTGCCCTCACAGAGCACACATGGTGACGTCCCCACTGCTGAGATGGCAGTCACCCAGATCTTTCACTTTAAATGCTCCTGTGAGCTGGCGTCTGCTCTGGGCTGCGTCTTTCACAATAAGGTCTCTCTCGCCCAGCCTGAGGGACTGTCTCCCAACTGCCGCAAGCTGACCCTGTGCTCACAAGGCACCTTAGCCCCTTCAGGCTTGAGGTCTGTGCACAGCTACCTTCAGTGAAGAGCAGACGTTATCCTTTCCCTGCTGAATTCCCCAGAGAGGAATTCATGGTTGTGCCTAGGACGGAAAAGGCTTCCCAGCACCCCGGGGTGAAGCCGTGCTCCATACTCAGTGCGGGAAGCCTGGGGTATCAGGAGGCCCCACTCTGCCCCTCATCCCCGAGTTCCCACTCTCAGAGGCAGCGTCACACCTGAGAGCTGGAGGGACGTTTCAGGGTGTAGTCTAGCCTGTGTGACCCCTCATTCCTAATAAACACTTGGCACCCAGGCCAACAGCCTCCTCTGTGCCCACAGAGTAGGTGGATGCAAATGCAGATGCAGGAAGAAGGAAGCCCTTTCTCCTGGATCCCACCCTGAGTTATTGCTCTGACAACCATTCCAAATGCTCATCTCCTTTCTCCAGAAACATGAGGCCCCATAATGAAGTGCTCTGAGCCACTCTGCAGGGTGCAGCATTAGTGTTCAGCTCGGCTTCCAGAGCCCAGGAAATGTCCTGGCCTGTCAGAGCAGTGGGTGGCTTGTAGGACTCTGAGCTGGGCAGGAGCCCCCTCCCCAGGCTTCTCTGTTCTCCAGCCCTGGGAGGAATATCTGGATGGGGCCGCCCTCTACCCACCCCACTGGTCTCAACACAGGCATGGCCATTGGAAACAACACATGAGGACAGGCAAGGCTGTCTCCACAAGACCATGACTCATCCCATCCAGACAAAACTAGATTTGTGAGATGCTCAAACTCACAGACAAGGACCCCCAAGAACAGCAGAGCCCAGCAGGTGAGGCCACCAGGGACAGCGGAGCCCAGCAGGTGAGGTCCCCCGGGGACAGCAGAGCCCAGCAGGAGCCCAGCAGGTAAGGCCTCCCGGGGATGACAGCGGAGCCCAGCAGGTAAGGCCCCCAGGAATAGTGGAGCCCAGCAGGTGAGCCCCCCCCCGCCAGGGACAGCAGAGCCCAGCATGTGAGGCCCTCCAGGGACAGCGGTGTCTGGAAGGTGAGACCCCAGGAACAGAGGTGTCCAGCAGAAGAAGCTGCCTAGGGACAGAGGTATCCAGGGTCCAGTAGGCAAGGCCCCCCAGGGACAGAGGTGTCAGCAGAAGAGGCCCCTGAGGAGCACTCCCCTGAACGTGTGCTCCAGAGGAGACCCCTCGGAGGTAGGTGGGTACACTCTGGTGGTGGCATCCTGCGTGTGCACACCCGGAGAACAGAGCCCATGCACGTCCCCAGAGTGAAGCAAAGTTCTCCTGAGGATCCTCTGCTCTCTGCCCGGCCCAGGGCTGTGTGGGGAAAGTGGGGGAGGTGGCTTTTCTTTCCTATGGACCAGACCCCCTGTGGCTCAGAGCTGGGTGTCGGGACAGCACTCCCTCCAGCAAGCAATTATTCTCGAAGAGTCACTCTCCCAGGGCTGTCTTCCCTGGTGTCTTCCATGAAGCACCGTTGCTGCTGGTGAGAAGGAGGGGAGAGGAAACCCATCTTCAGATACTGGAGAACCTGCCAGATATGAGAGGAACCAAAACTGATCTCCGTGGCTCCAGAAGACACAGCCAGGACGACTAGGAACAGTCAGACGAAGGCGTTTTCAACTCGGTGCTGCGGCCTTTTAACAGTGAGAGCGCTCCGAGAACAGACAAGATGAGCTGGAAGTTCCTTTTACCAGTGAGTCTTGTCATGCTCACCCTTCCACCCTGCCCTGTCCCCTGGGCACAAAACCTTACTGCCTGCCCTGCATCCTCACACTGGCTGGCATGCCCTCCTTATCACTGCACACTGTCCCCTGCCCAATGTCATTCTTGACTTTTATATGAGCCTCAGAGAGTCCTCGAGCCCCCTGCACCTCTGTTTCCTTTCCATTTCCTGCAAGTTGAAGGTCTGGCCTGGATCGGTGATTTCCAAGTCATGCTCCGTGGACTCAGAGGAGCTGGGCTAGGGTGGCCCGCGGGTCAGACAGGCCCAGCAGAGTGAGCAGCAGCGTTGCTGCTGTGGATTTCTCAGAACCTTTAACTGGCACCTGCTGTGAATCTCTGAGAGAGCAACAGGGCTTCTAGGCTTCTCTGCCCCTGGAGCCAGCTCATCTGCAACATCAGGCAGGTCACATCCTGTGACAGAGGAGCAGCAGCCATCTAGGCTGGTGGTGCTGGTGAAAATAATTTACCAAGACAGGTACAGTCAAAGAAAGGCAGATTTAAGAGAGGAAGTATGAAAATATGTGGCAAGGTTGCAATGGGCAGAATCCGCAGTAGAGGAGCTGACTGCAAAGAAACAAAGGCTTGCTGGGGATTTTATAGGGTGGTCCTTAGGCTGCAGGGGGCTCCACGCAGTGTTGATACCGCCAAGGCAGCCAGGAACTAACCTGCAGGTGCCTGCCCACGGCTCAGCACAGGAAGATCATGAGTTACCTGTGCAGGAGGCCTACGTGTCCTGGACCATGAAGAAAGTCAGATCTATAGCTTTGCTTTCTCTTTTTGCTTGCCCCCGGGCCTGCCAGCCCGACTCCTTTTCCATAATTAGGACTCCACAATCCCGAAAGCCTAACATGCAGGCACAGGCTAGGAGACACTGGTTGGTGCGGTAGGTGAGGGTCCCCGACGGCACCAAGACACCAGCCGAGGCTCTGCTGAGACTCCAAAGGCACCCTGACATGGAGCCAGAGAAAAAATTGAGGCCCCAGGGGGGAAGACAGGAAGAGCTGCTTCAAAAGAAAAGCTCCAGGCTCCCAGGAGCCTTTAACAGCCTCCCCGCAAGGCAGCCACTGACTGACACCAGCCAGGCCATCAGTGCAGGAGAGAACGGGCCCAGGGTGGGGCTATCCATGAGTGGTGCTTTACCAGATGCTTCCAGAAGGTCCCAGAGGAACCTTCACAATTCAAGGGCAGAAAGGATGTATAGTCTGGTGAGGTTCCAGCAGCCAGAGTAGAGCCAGGCAGGTCTGTTCAGCTTGAGTGCCTGACCCATCGGCAGCTCGAGCTGGGTGGGAGCCTTCCTCCCTCAGCCCCAACCCCCTCCCTGCTACAGCCCCAAAACAGACAAGTCTGAACAGGTATGACTAGAGGGGGCTAACAGGCAGGGTCCGTGGGGGGTGACACTGACTGCAGATAGCAGCAAGGAAGGTAAAGCCCAAACGATCACGGCTAGCCGAGTCAGCAGGTCTGGCGTGGGCTAGGGCGCAGGCTGCTCTGAGCAGAGGCTGGTCTGGTCAGGCTCAGCGCTGCTGACTCCTGGTACCTCAGGGAGGCGCTGGGAAGTCTCAGCAAGGGAAGGAATGACTTTTTCTATTTCTAAAAGATCCAGCAAGCCTCTGGAGAGAGAACGACTGAGTGTGGAAAGGCCAAGAGTCCGGTGAGATGGAAACTGAAGGAGGAAACCAAATGGCTCTGGCCTTTGTGATGGTCACGTTTATGAGTCCACAGGGCATGGACACAGAACCCCATTACTCAGCCAAACTCTCCTCTAGGAGTTGCTGGGAGGGCATGTGGAAGCGGGTAACTTCAAGTATGGGAGATTGTCCTCCCGCATCTGGGTGGGGTCCTGTCAACAGCTGAAGGCCTTGAGAGCAAAACAGAAGCCTCCCTGACAAAGGAGAGATCCCTCCTGGGGACTCAGTGTCAGCTCCATTCCGAGAGTTTCCAGCCTGCCGTCTGCCCTGGATTTCAGACTTGCCTAAACAGCCCCCTACAGCTGCATAAGCCAGTTCCTTGCTGTATATGATGCAGCCACATTAAGCATGAAATGTCTATTTAGCATACAAATGCGCCAAAGAAAAAGACTGACACTGATCAGAATCTGGTGGCATTGGTGCTGGAGCTGAGTATGGGGACTGCTCTGGAGATGGGTCCAGCGCAGGGCAGTGCCCGTATTGAAATGACAAGAAAGGAAGCCAGTGATGTGAGAGGAGACCTGGGAGCATGCTGGCTCAGGCGAGGGGAGAAAGCATCGGTGCTGGGGGCAGGAGCACTTTGCCCCAGTGTATCCGGGTGTCAAGGGAAGTGAAGGGGAGGTAGGGGTGGAGGAAGGTATCCGAAGGGCAGGAGTGGACTTGGGGAGTCCACTTGGGGAGATGGGAGACGTGTGCCGCCAACATTTCCTGAGATGGAGCAGCCGTTCCAGCCACAGTGCAGCTACATGGGACAGCCCAGAAGGGGCAGAGCTGAGTGATGCCAGGGCCAGCTTTGCCAGACAAACTTGACAGTGGGCGAGCAGTGAGAACATGAGGGGTGTTCCTGATAGACTGGCTCTAGCGTGGGGCTGTCATGGCAGTTTTCTAGAGAGGAGGGGGCCAGCCAAGGTGAGGCACAGGGGGCTGCTGTGCCAATGGGCAGGACCACCTGTGCCACGTCCAAGTGTGGCACCAGCTTGCTGGGGTGTAGTCTTAGAACCAGTGAGAAGAAAAGTAGAAATAAGCAGGCAGGGGGTTCCTGCAGAACCTTTCAGAGGGGTGGCAAGGCCCAGGGGCTGGGCGGCCTGGAAGGGCCACCAGGGCTAGTTCAGGTGGCCCAGAAACTAGCACCAGCTGACTGAGGCCACAAAGAGAAGCTGATGAGGGCGGCGGGGCAGCCAGGACATTTCCTCACTGAACTGTCCCCACTCGGATAAAAGCACCGAGACTGACACCGTGTCTGTGCAAAGGTGAGCAGCACAGAGCAGCTCCTCTGAGAGCAGGCAAGGCACGAGAGGCACAGAGAACCCCACTCCAGAGAACCCCATGGTGGCACACTCCGAGAGAAGGCTCCTGACAGAGTGGCTCTTTGGTGCTGAAGCTGTACCGCCCTGTGGAGCTGCAAGTCACTCACACATGCAGGCACACTTTCATACCCTCACACATGCACAAGCCCACCAACACTCACATGCCTATGTGTGCACACACGCGCATACACCCGCATGCAACCACAGCCACCCCACCCAGCACCAGACACCCCCTCAGAACTCCAGAGACTGCTTGGCGCAGGTCCTCAGGCCTGTCCAGGGCTCCAGGCCCCTGCTATGCTTGTCCCAAATCACTCTCCAGACTGCCCAGAGCAGGACTCCAGCTAGGGCCCCTCTGGGAGCCTCCCTCAGCCTCCTCCAGCTCACAGCCCCTTCCCTGGTCCTCAGGGCCAAGGCAGATCCCAACCAGTGAACTCAAGAAGAGGGATTTGGGACACAAAGGGATAAGAAATGAGTGTCCCAAAATGCTGAGATAACCATTCATCACCAACTTGAATGAGTCTATAATCCCAAATATGAAAAACAGATGCAGGTATTAAGCCAGTGTCTATGGATATACTCAGTCCTCCCATATCCCAAGAAAGGATTAGGCCTTCTGAAAGTTCTAGTGACAAGCTTTCCAGGAAGAGCAGGCCTTTGGTGATGGCTGGTCTTGGAGGCTGGGAATGGGGATGGCTGAGCTCCAGGAGGAACTGAGCTCAGGTGCAGGCCGTCCAAGGACAGTGGCTGGCTCCAGTATGATGCTAGAACATTCTGCCGCCAGGGAGACCGTCTGCCCTCTGTGTAAAGTTCAGACAGTGCCCTCCACACAGGCTTCTGCCAGCCCTCGTGACCTTGGGGCTGGCCTCTCTGTCCTCCCCATTCTTCACGTCCAGCCAGGTTCTCCCATACACGGGGCCAGGGTTGCCCGTCCCTTTACAACCGGCTGTATTGAAAGAAAAAGCCATTTATGCCAAGGTGATTTTTGCCAAGAAAGAAGACAACCATGGGCTTGTTTCTGTCATTCCTGCTGCACTAACCCCGTCAAAGTATGACAGCCACTGCTTCCCAGGGGGCAACGAAAGAAATGCTGGGCTGAGAAGCTGGTCCAATGACCTTGAACTGGAGAGAGAACATGGGGGCCTTGCTCTTCTCCCTTTTCTGGACTCACAACCCCAAAACACACAATCATTCTTCCACAATGTGGTGGTGAGTCATCCACATTGGGTGACCAGTGGAGGCCTGGTAATTATCCAAAAAATTAAGCCTCACCAGAGCAATTTATCTGGCCATCCATTGTGAAGTGTATCTCAAACGGTCTAAAAAGATAGGAAAAAAAAAAAAAAAGAAAAATTCTGCCTGTAATCTTAGTACTCTGGGAGGCCCAGGCTAGGAGCTCAAGACCAGCCTGGGCAACATAGTGAGATCCCATCTCTACAAAAAAATATTGAAACTAGTGCCAGCTACTCGGGGGCCTGAGGTGGGAGGATTGCTTGAGCCAAGAAGTTCGAGTGTGCAGTGAGCTATGATTGTGCCACTGCACTCCTGCCTGGATGACAGAGTAAGACCCTGTCTCTAAAAAATAAAAGAAAAATCCAACCCTAACAGAGCAAGACCAAAGCTAGGTATCCTCTTGTTTCCCCAACTTCGCTCTGGGACAGCCTCCCTCTACAACTTTCTGTCCTCCTGGAAAGTGGCCTTTACTTGAGTTCGGCAACATTGATCGGACATGGCGCTTACGCCCCCAGCATCCAGACACCGGGGACATAAAGAGCACAGCCGGGTGGGGGCACAAGGTACAGAAACCAGGAGGCCATGCTGGCCCTCCCAGCCCAGCCCCAACCTCCCCTCCAAGTGACACCCTGAGGGTACACATCCCATCCCTCAGTCCAGAAGCCCCTCTTCCCACCCTAGCTCCCTCTGACTCCTTGGCAGAGTGTGTGTGTCCTTCAGAGTCCAGCTCAGACACCACCCCAACTACCAGAGCCCCTTCCTACCAAAAGTGTCCCCTCTCCATCTGTGCTTCACTCCAAGCCCCAAAATCCTTCCACCATGTCCAGGACCTACCATCAACTGCCCAATTTAAACCTAGCCACTCTTTCTAGAATTTAACCTCAAAATCCGTGTCTATGTCTGTGTCCATGGAATAATAACAGTTGCCAAGTGGAATATCTGCCCAGAAGTGTATAGGGAGACGCATGTGAGACCATTCAGATAACAGGCCACGTGCGGTGCGTGCACACGCTAGGCTCTTAGAAAACGTCTGCTGAGTATTCTGATGACCGGTTTGAGTCTAACCCCCCGTTTTGGGAATCCCTGAATCTGTAGGGTCTGACCCAGGGCCGGAGCACAGAGGTTCTGATACTGATCTGTCACATTGGCTGTGCCCAGCATTTTGGAGAGCCCTGTCGGGGGAGGCGGCGGCGGCTGCCCTCTGGAGAGCTGGGTCGCTGGTGCATGTGCATACTCTTTCCTTCCTCACACTGTTCGGGCTTTATCAGTGTAAATTATGTAGCAAATATGAGAATGATCAGAGATACACACTGACCTGCGCTGGGGCAGGAACACAGGACTTCCTCCCGGACCTGGGTTCCATCGGAACAGGGCCCAAGGCAGGGTTCCTCCTATGCAGAAAGCTCTGTTGTGTGTTTTAGAACGCCTGCCCCCCAACCCCCAGGAAGAAGAATGGCCAGGGGAGCAGAAAGGAGAGGATGTCAGCCCCAAAGTTGCATTCTTGAGTTGGTCACCTCCATGAGCAACTGAGGCCATCCCTCAGGGACCCTCTGAGGAACTGGGGGCATGGAGCTTGTTTGCTCCCCAGGGTGTTCAATAGGGAGCACCTGCCCTGCTCATGGGAGCGCTGCCCTGGTGGGGTCCTGGCATCCCACCCTGCCCTGAGAAACCCAGGAGAGGGCAAAAGGGGCTGTTGGTCACACCTGCATACAGCAGTGGCTGGCACAAAGCTAGGCCTGAAGCCGTGAGGAGGCATAAGTGTCCAGGACCCAGACCCATCACCCCGCAAGCGATAAGGCTGTTGGTGTCACGCGGAGAAAGACCCTAAGGGCTCCAAGCTCTCAGGATGCCAGACCAAAGCCTCTGCAAGACCCTTGTCAGGCGGTCACCCAATTGGTGCTCTCTAGAGGACAGAGGGGTAAATGGCAGAGACCCCCGAGAAACAGGCTTTCAAGACATCATGCCACCAGGGAGCGGCAGGTGAACTCCTGACAAGTGTGCGCCATGAGGCCCAGGCCCAAGGGGCATGGCGCAGGAGAAGCCCATGCCTTGCTGCATGGGAAATCTGCGGCCCCGGCCCAGCCTCTCTGGGGCCGCTGCATCAGGACAGGCTCACCCTGCTGGCTTTGCTTGCCTCCAGTGTGCACTGTCTACGGAATATCTGGGTCCCTGGCTAGAGCCCTGTCCTGTCCTTGAGTGCTCAGGATATGCTAAGGAAATGTCCCAAGCTAAATGCAATCAGGGAGAATTGAAAACCTCGGCCCAAAATATGTCACATGTCCCAAGGTCAAAGGTGAAAGCTGTCTGTGACTGTCGCAGCCCTGCCTCTCCCCAGTATGCTGCTCTGATGAGTCATGTTTTCAGTATGAAAAACTGTCACACCTGGAAGGGGAGACCCGGAAACCTGAGCTGCCTGGAAACCATGCTGCCCTCCTCCATTTGGAGGACGCAGGCCCACACCCCTGGGCCACTGTCAGTGGGCTGCTCTGATGGGGCTTCAGGATGTGCCCTGCCTGACAGGAGCATGCTGATTCTTGCCTCTGAATGGCCATATCCTGAGCTGGAGCACCTCAAGACAGCTGGGGTGCCCAGAGGCCTGAGAGCTGCGGGGTAGCCTGGCCCCACTGCAGGTGGCAGGTCTGGGAGCCACAAGGAATGCTCTGCTATTCTGTACAATGCATTCTTCAGAGGCTAGTGCAACAGTTTAACTGATTCCCTCTGAAAGACGCTGTATTACGTGCAGGCTTGTAAGAAACAGAAATCACTTCAACTTTGGTTTGTTTGCTGTTCCTGGTGTGCACATCCATAAATCCCTAAAAACCTCTAAGCACAAGCACCGCCCCTGCCTCTCCTGCTCTGCTTGGTGGTCAGGCCACTCCATGCAGCAGATGAGCTCAGGCCCATGTGGCCTGGAACCATCTCTTCTACATGAGGCAAGGCTGGGAGCTCTGCCCCCACCCATAAGCACACGGAGAGCGAGAGGGGACCCCCTTCCGAGCATCAGACCCTGGGAAGGAGGCCAAGCCCTCCTCACATAGGAGGTCTCCAGCTGCCCTCTGAGGTGAGGGCTGCCTCTCCCAGACAGCACAAAGTGCAGCCCAGACCCGAATGTTTTGGAAGGACTGGGAAACAAGAAAGGGCGCGCTGAGTAAGGGCAGGGGCTGCAAGTGGCGGGGAAGAGAAGCCACCATGCAGCCTGGAGAGTGGGCTGTGCAAGTCCTGCCGCCTGCAGCCTGCCCTCCCAGGCTGGGGATTAACTCGGGAGTAGACGGCTTGGCTCAGAACCAAGTGTGACTAATTGAGAGGACAAACAGGAAGGCTTTTCACCTGCCCAGACCTCATTCAGGGTTTCCTACGAGACGATAGCATCAGCAGCCCTGGAGAGTACAGGCAGTTTTGTTCCTTGCTCTGAGTCTGTTGTGCTGATGACGTCAAAGGGGCCTAAGACAGTGCACCAAACCTGGACAGAGCACGGAGGAGAAAGAAGATCTGGCGAGCAAGCGCTTGGCCTTGAAGACCAGATCACTCATCCCAAAGCCTGGGCCTGGCCTGAGGCTGGGTTTACTGATTCCCCTTGTGATTCTAGCTCCTTTAACCTTAAGATGGAGCTTTTCTTCTGGCAATTTCCCAGGAAATGGGATTTTCTTCCAGCACATCAGAGAAAACAGGATTAAGCAATGGGCTTTGGATCCTACAACAGCCTCCTGAGCTGGCAAGAGTTCGGTGGCTTCTGCATCAGGCCAGACTTCCACCCAGGTTTCTAGTGACAAGGTTGTTGGGTTTTAAGGGAGAAATGCAAATCTGATGAATATTTCACTCCAATAAGCAGACAGCATCAGGTTTGTCCTGCAGGATGCAGAGGTCTGTGTCACCTGTCACATCTATGCTTGACCTGTACCAAAAATAGTTAAAAAGATTACACAGCCCTAGAGACCTGGCCCTGTCTTCAGTGCCCACAGGTAAAATGTATCTTCTGGGCTCATGGGAGCACTGCAGTCACAGTGCCCTCCTGCCCCCTCATACACAGGGGTGCAGAGCCAAAAGCGAATGGGAGAGAAACATTCCCCTAAACCCTAGTTCCAGCCCATACAGCCAAAGGCCAAATCCCCCTTAGAAAACCTTAGTATGCTTGTCGCCAAATTCCTTAGGATTGAGGCAAAGGTGTAGCAGCGAGAGAAGCTGGCTGGACTAGAGTCAAGACACAGGTATGTTTAGCATGGGAAGGAAGGTATGACAGTCCCTGCACACAGAGACACAGACACAGAGAGAGATATGCACACACAAGCACAGGCACACAAAAACACAGACAAGACAGAGAAACAACACAGACATAGTCACACAGACATACACACACACATACATGCAGACTCATGCAGACAGGTACATACAGAGATACAAACACACACAGAGGTGTGGTCACACACAGAGGCACATAGGCACACACACAGACACACACAGTTCTGTGGCCATCTCCACTGAAATGCCAGGGACGTTACTGAAACAACCTGAACTCTGTTCACACCCGGTCCAGGTAGTAAGTGTCTGTGGGTCAGGGCAGGGGTTGTGGGTGGATCCCACCGTGGTGTGACTGTGGGGAGAGTCCAGGGCAACTGAGCAGCCTCCAGGGAAGGACACAGCCCAGGAGAGGTTCTCGGGGAGCCTGAACCCTGGCGGGTGACTTGGCCAGGTAGTGAGAGCAGCCCCCAAGGAATACTGGGGCCCAGCCAGTCAAGTGGCAGGGGCTCTGGCCAGCCTGGGTATGGGTGCCTTTTCCACCCAGGGCAAACCACAGCCCTAGGGTCTGGGGTCCCCGCGGAAAAGACGGCACAAGGAAGGGCTCTCAAGGCACCTTCTCAAAGACCGGGAAGACTCTGTGAAAGGAAAATAAACCTCGGGACCCCCAAATCACTAAGTTAAAGGGAAAAGTCAAGCTGGTGTAAACCAAAAATGAAATTCTAAGCCCTCCGACCATCTGAAAGGAGCCCTCCTCTCAGCAAGGGCATCCCAAAGCAAACCTGAAAAACTAGTTCAGGCCATGATGGGAAGGGAAATCAGGCATGCCTCATTCTACCCTCTTCCCTTTTGGAATTACTGATAGAACATACTCTTTAAGAAACATTTACAATCTATTGTCTCCAAGCCTGCTACCTGGAGGCTTCATCTACATGATAAAACCTTGGTCTCCACAACCCCTTATCTTAACCCAGACATTCATAAGTCTTTAGATAATAACTTAACTCTTTCGAGGAACTGCCAATTAGAAAATCATTGATTCTACCTATGACCTGAAGCCCCCACCTTCCGGTTGCCCTGCTTTTCCAGAGCAAACCAGTGTACATCTTACATGTATTTGATTGATGTGTCATGTTTCCCTAAAATGTATGAAACCAAGCTGTACCCCCCCACCTTGAATACATGATCTCAGAACCTCCTGGGGCTGTGTCATGGGCCACTGGTCACTCATATTTGGCTTAGAATAAATCTATTCAAATATTTTACAGAGTTTGGCTCTTTTTGTCGACACAAGGAACTGCGTCAGGCCTCCATTTTATTCCTAAATGAGATAGCTACAAAGATTTAAAAAGCTACATGCCTCCTTCACAATTTGCCTCAAGATTTATACCCTAAAACCGTTCTGTTGATTTTCACCCTGGCAATGTAAACTGGTAAGTTATCTTCACAGGTACAGGACAAAGGGCAGAACTCAAAGTCATCCCTCTGGTCACCTGAGACAGATGCATATCTGATGGCTTCTTCTGCCCTATTCTTTATGTATAAAAATACAGATGTGGCTGGGCATGGTGGTTCACGCCTGTCTTCCCAACACTTTGGGAGGTCGACGTGGGTGGATCACCTGAGGTCAGGAGTTCAAGACCAGCCTGGCCAACATGGTGAAACCTTGTCTCTACTAAAAATAATTTAAAAATTAGCTGGGCGTGTGGTACACATCTGTAATCCCACCTACTCAGGAGGCTGAGGCAGGAGAATTGCTTGAACCCAGGAGGCGGAGGTTGCAGCGAGCGAAGATTGCGCCCTCGTACTCCAGAGCCTGGGTAACAAGAGCACGAAACTCCATCTCAAAAAAAAAAAAAAAAGTGCAGATTCACTGAGCCAGACTAAGGCATAAGTGAGTATTCTTCTACCTGCCTCTCACGTGTAAACGGTATATTCAGTGAAAAGCTGATCAAAGACCCAAAAGAATGCCACCTTTTGTGTCTTGTTTACCTATGACCTGGAATAACTCCTCCCACTTTCCATTGTCTCCTCTTTCTGGACTGAACCAATGTACATCTTACACGTACTGACTGATGTCTCATGTCTCTCTAAAATGTATCAAAGCAAGATGTGCCCCGACCACCTTGGACAGCTGTCGCCAGGACCTCCCGAGGCTGTGTCATGGGTTCATACTTAACCTTGGCAAAATAAACTTCCTAAATTGATTGAGGAAAGTATCAGATACTTTGGGTTCACAACCTGATGAGAGAATAGAAAGGCCTCTGTCTGCTGATTGCCCTCCTTGACACAGCACACCCACGTACCTGCAAATACAGCACAGCACACACCGAGGCTGCTGCTCCAAGCAGAACAGTTCCTGGGACATTCAGGTTCTGCCTCCCTGTGCCTGGGGCTCAAAGCCAAACCTGAACTACTTCTATGGAACAGGTAGAGCCAACACATGCACCCCCAGCCCCTTTACAACCAGTTTCACAGAACCTTTAGGTACACAGAGGTAAGAAATTTCACTCAAATGTGAGAAACCAGCCTCCTCCTCTCATAATTGAAGGAAGTGTGCTCAAATGCCAAAGTGTAGCACTAAGATTCTGGAAAACTTACTTCCCTGGCTGAGGGTGGCGGAGGGAAGGACACTGATTCATCAAGAAGAGGAAAACGTTCCAAGTACGATGCATAAAGGAGCAAGCATGCAATCTATTTTTTAAGAATTTCCATGAAAATGGTTCTTTCAAAAAACAGCTCTGAGGCCTAAGGGGTAAGTTTCAGCTCCTAGAAAAAAATGCACACTTTGTGAATTTTATGCTCACTCCACTCTGTCCTTGAGTCATCTTAATCTCTTCTAAGCTTCAGATGCCCCTTTATTTCTTCTCTATCAGCATGGATAAAAAATAAAAAGAAAAGAACAAAGCAGAAGCACCTGCCATTGCAAGGCATGTTCTTACCTGCACCTCTCCCTGCCCCCTCTGGCTTGGTCATGTCAGCCCTGGGCTGTGACCACCTACCTGCCCAGAGCGGGGGGCATCTCGAGGAGAGAGGCCCTGTTAACTCTAAGCCCACTGACGCCCTATGCTGGCTTTCTGGCCTAGAGCAGGGAGGAGAATTAGTCCTGCTCCTGCCCCGGTTTGTTTCAGCCCTGTGGAATCTAAAAGAAAGACCGAAAGAGAGGATTACTGAATGATTCTAAGCAAGGTAAGGCAGTTTGCAGTGATCCCTGGGCATGCAGCTCACTGAGACAGTAACCATAGTTTTATAAACTGCTGCAGATACCAAACAGAACCTTTTAAAAATCAAGGCTTTTGATATTGATAATTAATCTCTGGCTCTCTCTATTCCGTGTGTGTGTGTGTGTGCGTGTGTGTGTGTGTGTGTGTGTGTGTGTTTGACACCAAATCTTGCTCTGTTGCCCCAGGCTAAAGTGCAGCGGTGCAATCTCAGCTCACTGCAACCTCTGCCTCCACAGTGCAAGTGATTCTCCTGCCTCTGCCTCTCGAGTAGCTGAGACAACAGGCATGTACCACCACACCCGGCTGATTTTTGTATTTTTAGTAGAAACAGGGTTTCCCCTTGTTGGCCAAGCTGGTCTTGAACTCCTGACCTCAAGTGATCCGCCTGCCTGAGCCTCCCAAAGCGCTGGGATTATAGGCGTGAACCACCCTGCCCAGCCTACTCTCCTTCTTTTTTCTAAATGTTATCGTGTGATCAGGCAGCCACAGAAGCCTATCACGTATCAGCACATCTTGTCTCAACACCAGCCTGGTTGGGAGCAGGGGTTACTGCCCCCCACCACACCATCTACTCCCCATTCTGTTCCCTCCCTCTTGACCCCAGGGGCCTGCTGGTGGCAGCAGAACAGCACATTGGCCAGAGAGGCTACAGACCCTCTGCAGTTCAATGGCGGAACTGCAAATGCCCAGGAGCAGCACAGACACTAGTATGGAAGCAAATGACCCTAGATGAGGTTATGGGCCCAGGGAAAGGGAGGTGACACCAAGAGGCACAGATTCTAACTGCAACCCTGTCACTCAAGTCTCGTGTCCTCACCTACAAAGTGTGGCTGGTGATGCCGACCTCACAGGGTGGCCGTGAGGACTGACTGAGCTGAAGGAAAACGAGCAGAGGTTCTGAACTGCCACCAGGAAGCCAAGGCTTTGTATCAGCTATGAGACTGCCGTTAACGTGGGATGCATTACAATGTCATAGACATCATTAAATGCTTTCAATGCTCAAGTGCCTGGTTATGTGCCTGGTACTACCCTAGGCCACATGAATTCCACAAGTCCAGGGCAAAGGGCTCCTTACCAGACAGCAAATGATCCTAGGGCGAATCCCACAAACTCCCAGAAATTGCAGAGGAAACATCAGATAAACACGTCCACACATTTTTGTAGAGAAGGTTTCTCAGATTCTCAGAGTGGCCCATGACTCTAACAGCTAAGAACCACTGTTCTAGGGCTTAGGATCCAAAAAGAGAGCAGGTACAAGCCATGGCCAGAGGAAAGGCTGCTGGCACCAGCAACTGAGCATGAAGGCACGGGGCAGCACAGAGGAGATCTTTTCTCCCCAGCGGGCAAGTGGTGGGCCCCACTCCAGCAGGACCTATCACCTCCATGTCAGCCCACACCAAGCAGGACCAAGTGTGTGTATGGCAGCTGGGCACAGTGTCCAGTGAGAATGTGTACACTTGGGCCTCCAATCTGGGTGTGGCTGGAGTCTGCGGGGAGAGTGAAAGCTTTACCTTGGGGAAGCACATTTGGAAACAAACTCACTTCAGCAGTCTTGGGGACTCTTGCCGTTTAAGGTGCTGGGGGTGGGGAGGGCAGCAATGACTAGAGGCTGACAGTGTGGCCATCTGACAATCTTAAGAGCACATTCCACTTCCTTTTTACATTTTTAAGTGTGAATCAGAGGCTCCTCCTGCCCCAGGCCCCACAGCCATTGCACAGAGCAAGGCGAGAGGTCTCCCAACCCATACCTGAGCACTCTCTGCTGCCCTTTAAGCATGCAGCAAGCCTGCACTTACAGGACCTCTGCACTTCTTTCCAAAGCCTACACTGCTCCCAGACATCCAAACAGTAATATTTTGCATAAAAATATTTACCCTGAAAAGTTGGGCTGCAAATATAACTTCGATTAAAAAATATAATAGACTATGTGAGTGGGAGTCATTTTTCCAGCTAACAGTCATTTTTGTGCTATGATCTAAGAGCATTGCATGAACATTTATGGTGGAAAAAGCAGCAACTTAACTCTATTGGAACAATGTAAAAATCCCATAATAAAGGCTATTCATGGCCCATGGCCAGGTGCAGTAGCTCATGCCTGTAATCCTAGCACTTTGGTGGATCACTTAAGTCCGGGAGTTAGAGACCAGCCTGGACAACATGATGAAACCCCATCTCCCCCAAAAATACAGAAAATTAGCCAGGCATGGTAGCACACACCTAGAGTCCCAGCTGCTCTGGAGGCTGAGGCAGGAGATCACTTGAGCCCAGGAGGCAGAGGCTGCAGTGAGCCAAGATCATGCCACTGCACTCCAGCCTGGTCAACAAAATGCGATCCTGTCTCAAAAAAAAAAAAAAAAAAAAAAGGCTATTCATGAAGCTAAATAATTTAAAAATATGGTGAGCATATAAATAAGCATAGTATAAATAAATGTTTGAGTTTTGAAAATCACACTTGTAATAACCTTTTCAAATAATAATTGTAAAATTCAGCAAATGGTGGGGGAACACTGAACTATACGCTTGTGAAAGAATGATGTTGGACCTTCAGCTGAATGATATGTAAAAACTGACTCAAAATGGATCAAAGACCTAAACTAAAGAGATAAAACTATAAAACAAAGAAGAAAGCACAGGAGAAAATCCTTGCACCAAATCATTTGATAATGATTTCTTAGCTATGACACCAAAAGCATAAGCAATAAAAGAAAAAAATCAATAAACTAGACTTAACCAGAATGAACTCGTGCACCTCAAAGGACTTAACAGAGTACAAAAAAGCCCAGAAAATGGGAGGTAACATCTGCAAATGCCACATCTGACAAGGCTTTGCTCCTATAACTCAACAGAAAGCAAACAATCCAACTCAAAAATGGACAAAGGTCTTGAATAGACTTTTCTTTAATGCCACTGATTCTTCACTTTAAAATGGTTAAAATAGTAAATTTTAGATCGGGCGTGGTGGCTCACACCTGTAATCCAGCACTGTGGCAGGCTGAGGCTGGCAGATTACCTGAGGTCAAGAGTTCGAGACCAGCCTGACCAACATGGTGAAACCTTGTCTTCACCAAAAATACAAAAAAAAATTAGTTGGGCGTGGTGATGTATGCCTGTAGTCCCAGCTACCTGGGGAGCCTGAGGCAGGAGAATCGCTTGAACCCAGGAGGTGGAGGTTCCAGTGAGCCAAGATAGCACCACTGCATTCCAGCATGGGTGACAGAGGGAAACCCCATCTCAAAAAAAAAAAAAAAAAAAAAAAACAGTAAATTTTATGTTAGGTATATTTAACGATTTTAAAGCTTTTTAAATTGCAAATTAGAAAGGATAGTAATAACATTTTCATTTTGTAGCATGCACTAATTAGCACATTCAAAGGACTCCAATTTCTTATTCTACGTCTGGAGATAAATCTAAATGTATACATTCTCAGAACATAGAGGCAGCCGTTGCTCTTAAAGATGAGAGTTTGTGAAGGCAGAGGTGTCCCAGTTATCTCTTGCACTTCTTACCTGAGCCTGGACTCCAAAAGCATCTGAAGGCCTTTCAATGGCCTACAGGATGCCATATCCTACACTGTATCAGGGCCTACGCTCAGGCTCCTATACTGGTTGGAGAAGTTCTGAGGCATTCTCAGCACCTATGTCATGGAAGAAAACAGAGCAAACTTCAGGACTTCTCAGAAAATTAGTAAGTCTGTAAACATTTTTATCAACCTTTTCCATTTATATTAACATGTGGCAAAATAGCTAATGGCAGGTCCAGCTGAATTGATGGAATGGGCAGGGCACATTTACAAGTTTTATTCAAAACTTCTGTAAACCAGAAATAAAATTCTAAGCCTCTCAACCATCTGAATGGGCGCCTTGTCTCAGCCAAGGGCATTCCAAAGTTAGCCTGAAAAACTACTACAGGCCGTGATGGGAAGTGGAGGTCAGACATGCCTCATTATGCCTCCTCCCTTTGAAATTCAGGTGCAGCTGACTGGTATAAACATTAGAACAGAGATCCTGAGACTCTCTGGCAGTGAGACACCAAGTTCCAGCCTGACTCTAGTACTGCATCACATGACAGATAGCAGGCCCTGAAAGAAATCAAAATATTATACCCTAAAATATGTTTCTTTGACATATTTTGAAATGGCCCTGCAAAGCTGTCTCTTGTGGGTAAAAGTTACATTCTGTAGAGAATCCTTTTCCTCTGCTCTGATCCAGGAGAGAATTAACTAAGAGTCTGGTACCCTTTTAAGTCGGATAAGAAACATTTCCACTCTACTCCCTCTGAAGCCTGCTACCTGGAGGCTTCATCTGCATAATAAGAACCTTGGTCCCCACAACCCCTTATCTTAACACAGATACTCCCTCCTATAAATTCCAGGTCTTTTGATAATAACTTAACTCTTTTAACCAACTGCCAATTCGAAAATCTTTGAATCTGCCTAAGACCTGGAACATGTCCCCCACCACGCCCCTTCCAATTGTCCCGCCTTTCCAGACAAAACAAATATATTATATGTCTTACATGAATTGATTGATGTCTTATGTCTCCCTACAATGTATAAAACCAAACTGTAGCCCGTCCACCTTGGGCACATGTTCCCAGAACTTCCTGGGGCTGTCACAGGCCACTGGTCACTGACATTTGGCTCAAAGTAAGTCCCTTCAAATATTTTACAGAGTTTGACCCTTTATGTCACCACTTCCTTGACCACGGCCTGACTTCCAGCTTTGGTCTAATTTTCTTCAAGTGCCAGACCTGTGAGCCTATGCTTGGTCCTTTAATTAACGTTAAAACCCTCTGGAATGAGTGAATGACACAGGCTATATAACTGTATGGAACTAGAAGAACTCTGTGACATGAGGCTTATCCCAAGCTATGCCAGAGGAGACATAATCACCAAAGCCACCCATGAAGTCTCCATATTGCTCTCAGTCAGAACAAAGGTTTGCTCTTTTCAGACTGAAGAGAAAAGCAGTTCTTATGGTTAATGAGCTGCCAGACAGCAAGACGCTTGCTCAGAGCAGGATGGGGGAAGGGTGAGAAAGGAGGGAGTCGAGTCTGACTGCTGGCCTGCCAGGTTTCACATCTTTATATACAAACCGACAGTGCCAAGGAGAAAAATAGTTCTTTAACTTAATCAATGTTAAGAGGAATTCTGTTAAAATTACATTTCAAGGCCAGGTGCAGTGGCTCACGCCTGAAATCCCAGCACTTTGGGAGACCAAGGCAGACAGATCACTTGAGGTTAGGAGTTTGAGACCAGCCTGGACAACATGGCGAAATTCTGTCTCTACCAAAAATACAAAAATTAGCCCTCCATGGTGGTGCGCACCTGTAATTCCAGCTACTCGGGAGGCTGAGGCAGGAGAATCAATTGTACCCAGGAAGCAGAGGCTGCAGTGAGCCGAGATGGTGCCACTGCCCTCCAGCCTGGACAACAGAGTAAGACTCCATCTCAAAAAAAATAAAAAATAAAAAAACAATATTTCAAAATATATGCACTATTTTACTGCTTTGTCTGACTTTAAAAGTCACAACATCTCAAACACTACAAAGTACGTGCTTTTACAAATACCTTTCTAAAAACTGAGTAGGTTTTCTTTAGATCACTAGTTGTAAAAAAATTAAAGAACCTATGTTTTCCTGTCGACCTTGATATGAAGAGCAGAAATATTACAGAGGCAGGTCACTCCTTAAAATTGGCCTTAAGTACTTTTCCTGGTATATACATTCAAAACATGGATTTGTCATATATTTCTTCCTGAAAGAGTTTTCATAAGAACTTTTGCTATTCTTAGCACCTCAAAATCAAGAGAAAAGAAATGATCCTTCTTAATCACATCCATCCACTAATTAATTAGCTAAACTATGCAACATCCAACAGTCTGGCCCAGGCTCACTCCTCTCTATACACTGCTGACCCCATCTCTGGCAGGAAAAAATCCTGTAGTCCTAGAGGCAACATCCCTCATTACCTCATTAAATAAATAGCAATCAAAAAGAAGACAGTACCATGTTATTAAGTATAGAAACAATATTCTCAATTTTATTCACCAATAATCGGGACCTACAGAACCACACAGCACAGATGGATCGATTTCTCCCTCCATGAATTTTAAATTGCCTTTTGCAACATTCCTCTGGCTCAGATGAGCTAGTGTTCCACAATATGCTGGCTTGTGAAATCCAAGCAACTGTGCCTTCCTCTACACTTCTTCACTCAGCCTCTCAGCCTTAAATTGCACACTGCCTATAAAAATCTGCTTAAAAGAAAAATGAAGTTACTCTGAAATGCCATATGCAACAAAACGGTTTATTCTTGTGGATGGGGCTGCACTGGCGGATGTGCCTGCATTTGTTTTGCTCTCACAGCATGCCCAGGGCTCAGCAGCCCTGCAGCACCACACCGAAGGAAGCAGCCCAGGAAAAGGAGGGCATGAGTTCTCCAATGTGACTTTAAGGATTGATTTAAAGGGTGATATGGTTAGGCTTTGTGTCCCCACCCAAATCTACCTTGAATTAGAATCCCTATAATCCCCATAATTCCCAAGTGTCAAGGGAGAGACCAGGTGGAGGTGACTAGATCATGGGGGCGGTTTTCCCCATGCTGTTCTCGTGATAGTGAGTGAGTTCTCAAGAAAGCTGATGGTTTTATGTTCGGTAGGTCCTCCTGCCTTCATGCTCCTTCCTGCCACCTTGAGAAGAAGGTGCCTTGCTTCCCCTTCAACTATGACTGTAAGTTTCCTGAGGCCTCCCCAGCCACGGTGAACTGTGAGTCAGTTAAACCTCTTTCCTCTATAAATTACCCAGTCTCAGGCATTTCTTTATAGCAGTATGACAATGGACTAGGACTAATGGCAGCTCTCACCCTCACGGTGTGCATGAGAAAGGAAGTGTATTTTCCCTTGTTCTCTGCCAGTGGCCTACAAAACAAGCTGGACGGCAACCAGTAGGCAGGTAAGACAGACACAGCAGGGCCCTGGCATACAGGCACACCCATGCACAAAAACGGAGCTGGAACTATCATTTCATTTAAGGAATCTCAACGAACTGCATGTGTTCTAATGTATTAAAGAGTTGTTTTTACAGTATTTGTTAGAAGAAAAATAGGACTTCTAAGTTTATAGCCAAGGGCCCAGAACAATTTAAGGAGAGTTTTTTCCACCAACCAAGAATAGTATGATAACATGCAAAGATCAACTTCCTAGTATCAACTTTATATTTTAGACAGCAATGATTGTAATAAAACTCTTCTGATTTTTGTTTTATTTTTATTCAAAAATAAAAGAGGCACAAAAAACATATAACTAAACTGTCCAATGTCATCCAAAATAGCAGGTTCACCAAAGGTTATAAAAGTAAACTTGCATTTTGGGGGAATTAATTACAATTACTAGAGAGAGAATGAATTGCTTTTCAAAGAAATGTATCTCAGAAAAATGCTGACCAATGGGGTAGATGGTTATTTAACTTCCCTTTTTATGGGTGAACTTACAGGTCATAGTGTGCTGAGCAGTGAGAAGCTGCTCTAAGCAAGCCCTTCCAGCCAGCACAGACATGGGCCACTTTTCCAGAAGGATAGGTTTGTTGATGGCCTCTCCTTTGGCAAGCCTGACCAACCACCTACAGGTACTCTCACTTACAGGGCAAGTTACAGGGGGTACATATCAATTCATGTCCATCTCTAGTCAATCACATTTTGCCATCTCTAACACTTGGCACATGGTGATGGTTTTGGAATATGAAATGAGGGACGGCATTTTCACCAAAACCCTGGTAGCCGAGCACACCTACACATTATGCTCCAGAGTGCGGAGATCTTCCAGGAGCTCCTGGGCTGCGGTTTGCAGACGGGGGTTGCGGCTCTTGGACATTGCCAGGATGCGCTGCAGGGGCAGGGAGCTCCGGAACTCAGAGGCTGACTTGGAGAAGACTTCAGGTTCCAGAACCACAGACTGGACAAGCCTCAGTACATGAAGGCACACCTCTGCATCTGGATCTAGGGGAAAGATGCCACACTTCTGGTTAGAATAAAATTTTTTTTTCTTTTTTTTTGTTTTGTTTTTTGAGACCGAGTCTTGCTCTGTCACCTAGGCAAAAGTGCAGTGGCATGATCTCTGCTCCCTGCAACCTCTGCCTCCCAGGCTCAAGAGATTCTCCTGCCTCAGCCTCCTAAGTAACTGGGATTACAGGTGTATGCCACCATGCCCAACTAATTTTTTGCATTTTTATTGTGTTTATTTATTTATTTATTTTTGAGACGAAGTCTCACTCTGTCACCCAGGCTGGAGTATAGTGGCACGATCTCGGCTCACTGCAACCTCTGCCTCCAGGTGTAAGGTCTTTTAGGCTGACTGATGGCACCATGGACACTATGGTAACCTCTGTGACCTGCACGGACACTCCAGATGAGTTCCTGGAACTAGAAAGTCTGAAGTAACTGGAAGACCACAAAAAAGAGAATGGTCAACTCCTGCATCGCCTAATTAACTTGCGAGTTCTTCCAATGTTCCTTATACCTGTCTCAGCTGATAAGGCAATTGGACTTTGTAACTGACCTTGGTCAACCTCATGACTCCAGACCCTACGACCCCCCCCAGCTTGCAAAAACCGCCCTAAACTGTAACTTCTGTCACTTTCCACTGCCTACCCCAAACCTATAACACTAACTCCTATCCCATGGTACTCTGCTGACTCTCTTTTCAGACTCAGCCCAGCCGCACCTGAGTGAATAAACAGCCATGTTGCTCACACAAAGCCTGTTTGGCAGGTCTCTTCATTCAGAGCGCATATTTAACACCAGGTTCAAGCAATTCTCCTGCCTCAGCCTCCCGAGTAGCTAGGATTACAGGCTCATGCCACCACGGCTGGCTAATTTTTTGTATTTTTAGTAGAGATGGGGTTTCACCATGCTGGTCAGGCTGGTCTCGAATCCCTGAGCTCAAGCAATCCACCGGCCTCTGTCTCCCAAAGTGCTGAGATTACAGGCATGAGCCACCACACTTACCCTAGAATAAAATTTTCTGCTGTAATCTATCCCTCAAGGGGTTCCCGGCCTTTCCAAATGACAGGTTTGACAGTTTAGAAAACTATAGGCTAATCTAGAAACAGAGTCACTGCTTGATATAAAAGCTTAGCTCATAAAAGCAGCATCAAAAAACTAAATAGTCTAATAACCATCATCTTCAAATATTACAATCATACAATTTTAAAGTGCTAAACTAGAAAGATGAGGGCTTTCTGTGTTTGCCAGTGAGGACTAAACTCTGACTTTTTGATCTTGCCCAAATTCCTGTCTAAGGGTCTGGGGAGTCATGACCTACAAATCATAAATTATGACTTTCCAACCTGACTCTGGCATAACATTATGAGAAAAGGAAGACAATCAAAATATTTTACCCCAAAATGTGTTTCTTTGCCATATTTTGAAATGGCCCTGCCAAGCTGTTCTTTGTGGGGGGGAAATTTGCATTTGTAAAGAATCTCTATTAACATAGCTAGATCTTTTTCTTCCAGACCCTCCCAATCCTAAAGAGATTAAGATCTGAATAGGAAATAATTATCATCTATTGTCTCTAAGGGCAGCCACTATAAGACTTCAAAAGAACTTTGGTTTCCACAATCTTCATCTTAACCTGAACATTCCCCTTCTATCAATCCCAGGTCTTGAGACAAACTCAACCATCAGTCAGAAAATGTTTAAATTTACCTACAGCCTGGTAGCCTCTCCCTGTTCCTTCCCATCACCCCAGCTTTCAGTTGTCCCACTTTTCTGGACCAAACCAATGTAGTTCTTAAATGTATTTGATTGATGTCTCATGCCTCTCAAAAATGTATAAAACCAAACTGCACCCCGACTACCTTGGGCACATGTTCTCAGGACCTCACTCCTATTTGCATCAGAATAATTCTCTTCAAATATTTTATACAGTTTGACTCTTCATAAACACTAGCATTCTGTCCACTTAAAAGACTGTTTTAAAAAGTACTACTTCTGGCCGGGCGCAGTGGCTCATGCCTGTAATCCCAGTACTTTGGAAGGCTGAGGCAGGTGGATCACCTCAGGTCAGGAGTTCGTAGACCAGCCTGACCAACATGGACAAACCACATCTCTACTAAAAATACAAAATTAGCCAGGCATGGTGGCACATGCCTGTAATCCCAGCTACTCAGGAGACAGACAGGAGAATCACTTGAACTCGCGAGGCAGAGGCTGCAGTGAGCCAAGATTGTGCCATTGCACTCCAGTTTGGGCAACAAGAGCGAAACTCCATTTCAAAAAAAAAGAAGAGAAAAGAAAACGTTACTTCTTTTTCACTCTAACTACAGCAAATCCCTCAGAGACCACATAGCACCTATCAGGGCCACTGAGTTTACACAATGTCACTGGGTATATAAAATTCACATTGTTTATTTTCCACATGAATGGCCCTAGGAGTCATAGAATCTGGTAGCCTTGCATACATTGTAGCAACTACTAAAAATTAGCTAGACTAAAACAACAAACCCAAGGGAAGCTTCAATCCTTCACCACAGTGGAGCCAACTTTCCTTACCATTCCTTTCTACTGGCAGCCTTTACAAGGAGGTAAATTCACTTCTTGACTGGGCACTGTTATTGGAACCAGGCTCAAAATCAGCACCTCTTCCTTAGCACATTTACTTAACAACAACAAAAATCTTTAAAGACGCAGAGTGAAAGAGAAGACTCAACAGTCTCTCAGTGGGAGCTGCCACAGCACTAAGCCCCAACTAGAAGCTTCTCACCTACAGAATCAGAAGGCTGCTGTGGACTGGGAAGATGAAAGGCAACCGGCTACAGCCCTGGGGGAGGCCCCAGGAGCCATCTTAAGCCAGGCTGTTAGAGCACTACTTTGAGGGAAAGGAGGGAAACTTTCTCTAGCACAGACCTGCCAAAGATAAGGGGCAGCTAAGGCAGACACAGAGGCAAAGCCAAAAGCCATGGGTGAAGACGCTTTGGCAACTCAGTCCTCATCCTAAGCTCCAGGAAAGGTTGGAAGAATTTGAAGCCAGCGGGACAGAAGGTACATACACAACAATAAAACCCAGACCCAGCTCAACTCCCCAACGATGACAGTCTAGCAAAAAAAGAGGAGCGGCTGTTCCTGAGCTTAGCATTATCTGCCCACCCCACTCCCCGCTGCAGGGCGGGACACTACAGCCCAGAGGCCAAATGCAGCCCAGGACCTGCTTCTGTACAGGCTGCAAGCTATGAATGATTTTACCTTTTCTTTCTTTCTTTCTTTTTTTAGAGACAGAGTCTTGCTCTGCCTCCCAGGCTGGAGTGCTGTGGTACAATCAAGGCTCACTGCAGTCTCAGTCTCCTGGGCTCAAGCCATCCTCCCACCTCAGCCTGCCAAGTAACAGGGACCACAGACACATGTGGCCACACCCAGCTAATTTTTCATATTTTTTGTAGAGACACTGCCTTACTACATTGCCCAGGCTGGTCTCAAACCCCTGGCTCAAGAGATCCTCCACCTCAGCCTCCCAAAGTGCTAGAATTATAGGCATGAACCATTGCACCCCACCAGGTTTCACATTTTTTAAGGGTAATTTTTAAAAAGTAAAAATCAGAAGAACAATATGCAACAGACACTACACGTGGCCCTCAGAACTCAAAATATTTCCTGTTTGGTCCATTACAGAAAAAGTTTGTTGACCTTGCCTACTGCTCTCCACACAATATCCAACACTCAGTCAAAAATCACGATGAAAAGGCAAAGGAGGCAGCGCATGATGACTCACACCTGTAATCCCAGCACTGTGGAAGGTTAAGGCAGGTGGGTCAGGAGGTCAGGAGTTCGAGACCAGCCTGACCAACATGGTGAAACTCCGTCTCTACTAAAAATACAAAAATCAGTGAGGCGTGGTGGTGCACACCTGTAATCTCATCTACTCAGGAGGCTTAGGCAGGAGAATCACTTGAATCAGGGAGGCAGAGGTTGCAGTGAGCTAAGATCGCACCGCTGCACTCCAGCTTGGGTGACAGAGTGAGACTCCGTCTCAAAAAAAAAAAAAAAAAAAAGGCAAAACAAAAGGCTCATTGTCAAGTGACAATCAACAGAAGCAGACACACAGATAACCTGGAATAATGACAATATAGAAATTTCAGAAAAAGAATATGAAATAAATATAATTAATAGATGGCAAAACTGTTTTAAGTTTCTTACACTATCCCTGAAGCAGCAGATTATTATTTAAAGGTAAACAGTCCTGCAATGCATAACATTTCAGTCAACGATGGACTGACTCCTGTAAGTTTATGCCATATTTTCTCTGTACTTTGTCTATGTTTAGATACACAGATACCTGCAGTATCCATTCACATGCTGAACAGGTTTGTAGCCTAGGAGCAATAGTTTATGCCATATAGTCTAGGTGTGTAGCAGGCTGTACAATCTAGGTTTGGGTAAGCACATGCAATGTTCATACCACAGTGAAACTGCCTAATGACACATCTCTCAGAGTTTATCCCTGTCATTAAGTGAATGCTATCCTATGATTAAATATTGTACTGTCAACCCTAGCCAAATAATTTTTTTAAACGTTTTTAAAAGTGTAATGATAAACCACGAGTGGTGGCACGTGCCTAATCCCAGCTACTTAGGAGGCTGAGGCAGGAGAATTGCTTGAACCTGGGAAGCAGAGGTCGCAGTGAGCTGTGATCGCACCACCACACTCAAGCCTGGGCAACAGAGCAAGACTCCATCTCAAAAAAAAAAAAAAAAAAAAAGACAAGAAAATTATAGGCTAACATCTCTAATTCTCAACAAAATACTAGCAAACTGAATCCAACTGCACATCAGAAAAATAACACATCCTTATCAAATGGAACTTATCACAGGGATTCAAGGATGGTTCAACATATGCAAATCAATAAACATGATTCATTACAACAACAGAACAAAGAATAAAAACCATATGCTCATTCAACAGATGCTGAAAAACATTTAATAAAATTCAACATCCTTTTATGATAAAAACCTTAAATAAATAGGGATAGAAGGAATATACCTGAATATAATAAAGGTCATGTGTGACAAATCCACAGCTAACATTATACTAAATGACAAACGCTGAAATCCTTTCATCCAAGAACTGCAACAAGATGCCCACTTTCACCGCTCCCATACAACATAGTACTGGAAGTCCTACTCAGAGCAATCAGACAACAGAAATAAATAAAAGGCAGCAAAACTGGAAAAGAAGAAGTCAAATTGTCCTTCTTTGCTAAAGATATGATCTTCTACCTAGAAAAATCTAAAGAGTCCCCAAAAAAACTGTTAGAACTGATAAATAAATTCAGTGAAGTTGCAGGATACAAAATCAATACACAAAAATCAGCAATGTTTCTATACACATACATAATACATATACATAATGAGCAAGCTGAGGAAAGAGAGGAGAGAGAGGAGAGGAGAAGAGGGAAGAGGAAGAGAAAGAGAAAGAGAGAGAGAGAGAGGTGGGGGAGGGGGGAAGGGAAGGAGGGAGACAGGGAGAGGAAGAGAGGGAGAGGAGAGGAAAGAAATGAAATCACATTTACAACAGCTACCAAAAAATTAAAATACCTAGGAATAAATTTATCGTAGGAGGTGAAAGATCTCTACAAGGAAAATGACAAAACACTGGTGAAAGAAATTGAATAGGACACAAACGAAAAGACATCCCATGTTCAAAGATTAGAATAATTAACATTATCAAATTAATCATACTGTCCAAAGTCATCTACAGATCCAATGCAATCTCTATCAAAATACCAATGTCATTTTTCACAGAAATAGAAAAAAAAATCTAAAATTTGTATGGAACCAAAAGAGCCCAAATAGCCAATGCAATTGTGAGCAAAAAAGAAAAAAGCAGGAGGCATCGTACTACTTGACTTCAAAACAGATTACAAAGCTTTAGTGACCAAAATAGCATGGTACTGGTATAAAAACAGACACACAGACCAATGGAACAGAATCCAAAATCCAGAAATAAATTCACATATTTACAACAAAGGTGTCAAGCATATACCCTGGGAGAAGGACAGTCTCTTCAATAAATGGTGCTGGGAAAATTGGATATCCATATGCAGAAGAATAAAACTTGACCCTTATCGCTCAACAAATATTTAAAAAGCAACTCAAGATAGATTAAAGCTTAAATGTTAGACCCAAAACTAAAAACGATTAGAAGAAAACATAGGGAATACACTTCAGGACATTTGGTATAGGCAAATATTTTAGGCTAAGACCTTGAAAGCACAGACAACAAACAAAAACAGACAAATGGGACTATGTTGAACTAAAAACCTTCCGCATGGCAAAAGAAACAACAGAATGAAGAGACAACATGCTGAATGAGAGAAACTATTTGCAAACTATTCCTCTGACAAGGGACTAATATCCAGTATCTAAAAGGAATTCAAACAACTCAAATAAAAGAAAAAATAATCCCATTAAAAAGTGAGCAAAAGATTTGAACAGATATCCCTCAAAATAAGCCACAGAAATGGCCAATAAGTATACAAAAAATGCTCAATATCACTAATAATCAGGGAAATGCAAACCAAAATCACAATGAGATATCCTCCTTACCCCAGTTAGAATGACTATTACTAAGAAGACAAAAGACAGACACTGGTGAGGATGCGGAGAAAAGGGAATTTTACACATTGTTGATAGGAATGTAAATCAGTACAGTCCCTATGGAAAATAGTATGGCGATTTCTCAAAAAAAAAAAAAACGAAATAGAATTACCATGTGATCCAACAATTCCACTTCTGAACATTTATCCAAAGGAAAAGAAAACAATATATCAAAGGAATACCCCCATGTTTATTGCAGCACTGTTCATAATAGCCAAGAGACAAAATCAACCTAAGTGTCTGCCAACAGGTGAGCAGATAAAGAAAATGTGGTGTATATACACAGTGGAATGCTGTCGAGGCTTAGAAAAGAATGAAATCACGTCATTTGCAGCAACATGGAGGGAACTACAGGTCACTATGTTAAGTGAAATAAGCCAGGCACGGAAAGACAAATTTTGCATGTTCTCACTCATATGTGGAAACTAAAAAGTAGATCTCATGAAGGTAGACTAGAGTGACTGATAATAAAGGCTGGGAAGGGTCTGTGGGTGGAAGGTGGGATCAGAGGTTGGTCAATACAAACACAGTTAGATAGAAGGTGTAAGTACTAATGTTTGAAAGTAGAGTAGGGTGATGATAATTAACAACAATGTATATTATATTTCAAAGTAGCTAGAATAATATGAAATGTTCTCAATACACAGAAATGGTACTCGAGGTGATGGATACTCCAAATACCCTGACTTGATCAGCTTGATCAGTATATACTCTACATATGCAATAAAATATCACATATCGACCCACAAATGTGTAAAATATTATTTATTTTAAAAGTTTGAGAACAGAATGAAGGGAAGGATAATGGAAGAGAAGGATGACAGAAGGGGAGGACAGAGAGAACAAACGAGAAAGAAACAGAAAGATTTGCCAAAGTCCTTCCCACATCTCCTGGTCAACTGAACTCCTGTTCTCCCAGACCCATGAACTTGGCAACAGGGTTCAGCAACCCCTGCCCAGCGACCCTAGGCCTTACTGACATCTCCCCGATTCCTGGTTCCACCAGGATCCTCACTGCCTGGGCTCACATCCCTGCACCGCCACTTGCTCCCTGGGTGAATTAGCACTGACCGCCAGGGCTGGTGAGTTAACGCATGGAAAGTGCTCACAACAGGGCTCGGCACAGAGCAAGCACTGACAGCTGCTCATGATCACCACTGTCATCTCATCAAGTACTTTGTACTGTCTGAATCTAGTTCATTTAAGTCTTGCCTTCTTGGCAAATTTCAAGTTCTGTCACACAGTACACAAGGCAGTAACCCTCACAGATCCAGACAGATTGCTCTGTACACTCCCAGCTGACACTGCACCTGATACATACCACCGTGGTGAGCAGGGTTGGCTGGACCCACCGAGAGGTGCCTGCATCACAGTGAGGTGTAATGCATGTAGGAGGTGCTGTTCTTACCCTGCATCAGGGACTACTGTTCGTGGGGTGTGCCAGCCCAGGCTGTCTATTAATGCCATGCTCCCGCACTATCTAATAGACTAAGATCTGATATCAGGTAAATTCTAAAAATAAACAATGCAAAACATATCTTTGAGATAAGCTGCATGTCATCTGCCACAGCACACTCAGCCAAGCAATACAATTTACTTGGGTTTCCTCTGCTCCTTGCAGATCCTTTTCCTTTAGGCTAAACAAACAGGTGCCTTGAGCATCAAACTATAATTTGAAAATATCCTGAAAGCCACCAATGTTCTCAGCTACACTCTAAGAAGTATCCATTCAAATCATGCCTTATACACTGCTATTTGTCCCAAGTGACCAGCGAGCATTTTCAAAAATCTCTTCATTTCTGTCAAGTTCTTCATAAATCTTTTTGGCCTTTCTTGGTGTTGTCTCCTCTGACAGCAGCTCCCCTTGCCCTACACCAACATCTGACCGTTTCCCTCAGAAGACTACAGTGCCCACCAGCTCTTACACAGAAATGTCAATATGTGTTACTCTGTCAATATGTGTTACTCTGGAGATAACATAAAGGACATCTCTACAATTACTTCTCTGCAGTAAAGAAGAAAACATTCAGTGGGTCAAGAAAAAAAATCCCATTGAATTTTTTAAAACTAGTTTTACAAACTAACTGTATTAGTCCATTTTTATGCTGCTGATAAACACACATGCAAGACTGGGAAGAAAAAGAGGTTTATGAACTTACAGTTTCACATGGCTAGGGAGCCCTCACAATCATGGTGGAAGGTAAGGAGGAACAAATCACATCTTACATGCATGCAGCAGGCAAAGAGAGAGCTTGTGCAGGGAAATTCCCATTTTTAAAACCATCAGACCTCATGAGACGTATTCACTATCACGAGAACAGCACAGGAAAGACTCGCCTCTATGATTCAGTTCTCTCCCACCAGGTCCCTCCTATAACGCATGGGAATTGCGGGAGCTGTAAGATGAGATTTGGGTGGAGACACAGAGCCAAACCATATCATTCAGACCCTGGCCCCTCCCAAATCTCATGTCTTCACATTTCAAAACCAATCATGCCTTACCAACAGTCCCCCAAAGTCTTAACTCATTTCAGCATTAACTCAAAAGTCACAGTCCAAAGTCTCATCTGAGACAAAGCAAACCCCTTCTACCTATGAGCCTATAAAATCACAAGCAAGGTAGTTACTTCCTACATACAATGGGGGTACAGGAATTGGGTAAATATAGCCAGTCTGAATAGGAGTAATTGGCCAAAACAGAGGGGCTGCAGGCCCCATGCAAGTCCAAAATCCAGCAGGGCGGTCAAATTTTAAAACTCCAAAATGATCTCCTTTGACTCCACGTCTCACATCCAGGTCATGCTGATGTAAGAGGTAGGCTCCCATGGCCTTGGGCAGCTCCACCCCAGCGGCTTTGCATGGGCTGGCATTGAGTGCCTGCAGCTCTTCCAGGTGCATGGTGCAAGCTGTCAGTGGATCTACCATTCTGGGGTCTGGAGGACAGTGGCCCTCTTCTCACAACTCCCCTAGGTGGTGCCCCAGTAGGGACTCTGTGTGAGGGCTCCCGCCCCGCATTTCCCTTCTGCACTGCCCCAGCAGAGGTTCTCCATGACAACCCTGTCCTGCAGCAGACTCGTGCCTGGACAACCAGGCGTTTCCATACATCCTCTAAAATCCAGGCAGAGGTTCCCAAAACCCAATTTTTTACTTCTGTGCACTGACAGGCTCAATACCACATGGAGGCTGCCAAGGCTTAAGGCTTGCACCCTCTGAAGTCACAGGCTGAGCTCTGTGTTGACCCCTTTCAGCCGCTGCTGGAGTGGCCGGGACACAGGGCACCAAGTTCCTAGGCTGAACACGGTACAGGGACCCTGGTCCTGGCGCACAAAACCACTTTTTCCTTCTAGGCCTCTAGGCCTATGATGGGAGGGGCTGCCACAAAAGTCTCTGACATGCCCTGGAGACATATTCCCCATTGTCTTAGGGCTTAACATTCAGCTCCTTGTTATGTAGACAAATTTCTGCAGCTGGTTTGAATTTCTCCTCAGAAAATAGGATTTTCTTTTCTATCACACTGTCAGGCTGCAAATTTTCTGAACTTTTATCTTCTGCTTCCCTAATAAAACTGAATGCCTGTAACAGCACCCAAGTCACATCTGGAATGCTTTGCTGCTTAGAAATTTCTTCTGCCAGATACCCTAAATCATCTCTCTCAAGTTCAAAGTTCCACAAACTTCTAAGGCAGGGGCAAAATGCCACCAATCTCTTTACTAAAACATAACAAGAGTCACCTTTGCTCCAGTTCCCAACAAGTTCCTCATCTCCATCTGAGACCACCTCAGCCTGGACTTTATTGTCCATATTGTTATCAGCATTTTGGTCAAAGCCATTCACCAAGTCTCTAGGAAGTTCC
>CAUYLG010067082.1:0-12457 GCA_963573385.1 Cacajao melanocephalus
CTGACGTACCTTGCTTGATTATAGGTCATTAGACCCCCATTCCAGAGAGGATCCTGCCGCATACCCAGAAACAAGGAATGCTGCTGAGAGGCCAAGATGAATCTAGACAGGCCTTGCTAGGTTTCCTCACTCAGTCTACCAGGATGAGATCTTATTTTTTGTCTAATAATATTTCAACATGGCTGTTCATACTTTGTTGAGCCCAAGTACAAAACTGGACAATTTCCTCTGTATCTTTGGGTCATCATTCTGAAGGCTCCCATGTCATATAAAATTATGATCAAATAATTCTCTTCTGACCTAGAGAAAAATCCTTCATTCTTCAAAATAAGGTTTGAAGTCCCTTCCTCTAGGTAGGCTTCCATGAACCTAGTCAGATGCTCATTCACAGGACTTTTACAAATAGCTCTTTGATCCTCTCTCCACCACTGAACTTGTATTACATTGCTCTTATATCTGATTCTAATGAGACTATAGGCTTCAAAAGAACCATGACCACATCTGTCTTTTGAATTCTCAGCCCTGAGACAGGGCTTGGTTTACAGGAACACTTAAGGAGCAGCCTTGGATTTGTTGAATTTAAAAGTTTTCAAGTCAGGGACCATGTCTTACATAGCCCATAATGCAAGCTCAGTAATGGAGATGTTCTAGTATTATGGATCCTACCTCACCAAGATAGAAGGAAAGACCTCAGTTTTCCAAGTTCCCATTCAGCAAGGGCATAGAAGGCAGTAGGAAGCGCTACAGGAATTCAGTTTCTGAATAATCATTGAAAGAAGGATGTACAGGTTGCAGCAGCAGCCAAAATCCTGTAATACATTTTTGTTTTTCTTCCCAAATAAGCTAGAACATTGGTCCTCAAACTGGTGATTCTGTACTCCCTCCCATCCCACTGATAGCCACAGGAGGTAGCCAAATGCCTAGAAAGATAGGATGGGGTGGGTACCCAGTGAAATGCTACCTCCAATTGAAGACAGTTTAAAGCCTGAAAGCCAAGCTACAAGTTAAATCCTCAGACCAGATTGAGAATTTGTCTTCCCATTTGGTGCCCTTTCCTCTGACTGATCCCTATCCTTCACCTATTTTATATATACCTACCCTTTCCTAATTGGTTTTCGACACTGTCATGCACACCTTTGAGTGGCATCTTCACTTTAACCTTTTTTTGCATACTCACACACCAATCAGCATGCACTCCCCATTCTAAGTCCAAAAAAGGCCCCAGACCCAGACATATGGGAAACTGCTCTGCCTTTGGGTAGAGGGGGCCACCTGCATGTCCCCTCTCCATTGAAAACTGTTTTGTTGCTCAATAAAATTCTTCTCTGCCCTCCTCACTCTTCAATGTTCAGTGCATCCTCATTCTTCTTGGGCACAGGACAAGAACTTGGGAACCAATGTGCAAGCCAGACTTGGCCCACATGAGCTGATGGGGCAGGGCACCTCCTGTGGCAGGTAGGATGCCCCAAGAGAAGCTTTTGGCTTTACTGGCCAGAGGTGCCCAACTGGCAAAGGGACCAAGAAAAATCCTGCATACCACCAAACATCTAGCAAAGCTGGGAGACATTCTGGGCTCTTACAACCAGGAGGGTGTTACAGGTATCTAGTGGGTAGAGGCCAGGGATTGTGCTAAGCAGCCTGCAATGCACACAGCAGCCCCCAACAACAATGTCAACTGTGCTGCACTTGAGAAACTCTGAGCTAGACAGATCTTTGTTGTCTGCAGCTAAGGGTGACCAACTTCTTTCTAAGCCCCAGTGTTCCCATTGGAATCATGGCAACAATAATCAACCACTTCTTATGCGTTAAGTGGTGAGGCTTAAGATAACAAATGTAAAATTCATAGAGTACAGCCTGGCACATGATAACTGCTCAATTATTATTAGAAATTTATAGTAATCATTATTATAATAAAAGCCAATATTTATCTGCACATACTATGGATGTGTCAGGTACTATGCTAAACATCTTTAAAAAGCTGATATTATTATATATGCTCCGCCACTCAAAACATACTTGGTAAAAGAATAAATGTTGATATATGCCTGTTTATTAAGTGATTATATGCATAAGGCAAATATAAAGGACATAAAAGTGTTTATCAGGGCACAATACTAAAAACAATAAATTAAATTCCTTGTATTCCATTAAGAATACTTTTCTGTAAGAAGTTCCTGATCCTAAGAACCAGGCAATCTTACACACAAACTCAAAGCTGGTTTATCCCTCTCTTCAGACAAAATACAATCAAACGAGGCGTGGCTGAAACCTATTACTGCTAGCCTGGCAGACCACTGGAGCCAAGGCAGCCACTAATTCTGTCCTGCTATATGCAGGAAAATGAGAGATGCAAGGCACTTCAAATAAATCAATTTCCTTTATTAGCTTCCTTTCTTTATCGTTTGCTTTTGCTGTATGTTTTGTGGATCAAGTTAATCATTTTCATGTACAGATCAATCTCAATGTGCACTTTCATTTGAAAGTTGTCAGATTCTGCGGAGAGGCCAATTCTAGAGAAGGACGGGAGGGTATACACTTGACTTTTGTTGTTTCCAGCAGCCCAACCATTCCATGAATTTTTGGTAATAGTAGTCCAGAATCTTCTTCCCTGATGTTGGCAACTGTTTAGTTCAGATGTGTCATAGCCAACATTGGGTATCTTTCCCAATTTAGGCCAATTAGATATTTCTCCCTAAATTCTGAATCTTGATTAAAGTAAACAGAAGACTGAAAAGAACTGAGCATTATTTCTTTAAATGGTGGTGCCCTTGTAAGACTGCTGAGTAGCACCTGCTATGCATAAACCCCAATCTACCCTGCTTTCTGTCAATTCTCAAGTCTCATTCTCTTATTTCCTTCAGACTACATAGTGAACTACCCAATAAAGTCTTTCCTTTTTCTTTTGCTTAAGCTAACTAGAATCTACTTTTGTTTGCTTATAACCAAGGAAATGCTAACTGTTACTGGTAGAAACATCATAATACACTGCTGACATTTATGGATCTGGAGCTAGGATATGATATTTGTTTCTCTTTTATTTGGTCAGTTGTCCAGCTTGTGCCTCAGTTGCTACGTCTTTGAAGAAAAAAATGTGCAGAAGCCTACCAATTACAAATGCTTAATAAGTCCAGAGTGTTGCTATTACAGTTTCCTATTCATCAATTTACCCAAAAAGATAAAAAAGTAATTGAATCTTTGTCGATCCCCTGAGATTTATCTAGATCAGACACTTGTTAAGGAGGATGCATGTAACTTCTGAATTAAGAAAAATAGGCGAGTTTAGATAACATTCAATGGAGATAGGATACACAGATGTCCATATTAGTTTTTATTTTTTTAATTTTATATCTTTTTATTTATTGTTGTTCAAGCTGGAGTACAGTGGCATGATCTCAGCTCACTGCAATGCCCGCCTCCCTGGTTCTAATGATCCTCCTACCTCAGCCTCCCAAGTAGCTGGGATTACATGTGCACTGCCACGCTTAGCTAATTGTTTTGTATTTTTAGTAGAGACAGGTTTTCACCATGTTGACCAGGCTGGCCTCAAACTCTTGACCTCAAATGATCTGCCCACCTTGGCCTCCCAAAATGCTGGGATTACAGGTATGGGCCACTGTGCACGGCCCAAATGTACATGTGGTATGTGTAAACAAACACACATACATTTTAAAAAATAAGACCCCCTACATTTCTGTTCCCTTTGATGAATTGTTCAACTACAATAAAAGGAAGAATATGTCACAACCATTACTCGGACCTGTTAAAGCCACTAACAGAGAAACTCCTATTTCAATTTTCAAGTATCGGTTACGTACTACACAAAGGCCCTACCAATGACAGCACATACCTCATTTTAAAGCTGAGAAAACTTTCCTCAAGTCTTTTCAACCAGCACTTATCAGGTATCTTTTGAAAACACAGATCAGTTTCTATGTGTGTAACACACAGACACATTAATTCTATAAGCATTCCTTTCAAGGAAGCTGCCTGGGCAACACCGCAGGCTGTAACAGCCCAGTGGACCAACCTCCCTGTATAACACGCTTCCTCAGCTGAGACTTGAGATGCAAACTGAGGGTAAACCCAGCTTCCAGACACAGACTTGAACATTTAGTGCCAACGAAGTCCCATTCTCGAACCCCTCCTGCAATTCCCAATCCACATTTGTCTACCTAGCATCCACGAGGACAAATAGCTGTGTCCACAACATTAACATCATATGGACACCCCAGAGGTCCACTAAAACCCAGTGGGGCAAGGAATGGCAGTACTAGAAATGTATGAAAAGAACGAGATTTGAGGGTCTTTAATGATAGAGAATGAGGAAAAAGAAGAAAGGAAAAAGGTCAGTGAATATCTCAAGAAGACAAAAATAAAGGAGATTAGGAGACACAAGTCAGGGAGAGAAAAGGGATGTTGAGGGTTAAGAGGAGAAATAATTGACAACAGAAAATGAAGGTCAGTCATCTGGGCCAAGCGTATCGTTTACTTATCAATTTGGTATTTCCTAAGATGTAATATGATAGGAGTCACTACAGAAATTGGAACAGAATATGACTTTAATATTGATTCAGTTCTATCCTGGCACTTGCCCTCAAAGGAAAGATCAATTCCCATAATCAGAAAATAGACTTTTTTAAAAACAAAAAACAAAAACCACAATTCCAGTGGCTTTACTGAGAAATTTTATAAGTACTTGCCACAGATTAAACAATGGATATCCTTTAGCAGATGACAGCAAAAAGTTCTCTAGCACAGAGATCAGGGACTTGAGTCTGGAGTCAGACTCTCTGGGGCTCAAACTCCAGATTTTCAGCTTAAGGATTCAGTGACTCCTGCAAGTTCCTTACTATTTACTTGATCTTCAGTCTCTTCATTGGATCCTTGTAAATACTGAATATGATAATGTATATTATAAAAGTAAATCATAAGCCTGAAATTCTTTTACTTGGCCTTGATTAAAATTATAATTAAACCATTGGCCATTAAGTTCAGAGCATTTAGGGGTGAACTTCTAAGCAAAGAAACCATTGAACCAAGCACTACTGGAAATGTAAATCCTGTATTAATCATAAACCTTTGTTTAAAGAGAAAGAAAGTCTAAAGACTATTTAAAGTAAAGTGAAATTTGAGACCAATCTGAAGAGTTCATGTTCTCGTAAAGTTGAATATAGTCATCATTTGGATTACCAGAGCTGGCAATGATCTATTGCACAAATTGAACAATTTAACTGTGAATCTGTAGTCTTGGACTCTGAATATTTATAACTGTAATAAGAAGTTGCATTTGTTAGAATGTTTGTATTAACTTTTTTCCCCACAGGAACTTGGTTTGCTAACTAATCTTGTAATAACCATAGACTAATATGTCAGTGATCTAGTTATAGTTTACTCAAGCCATATAACAAGCTGAATATTTTCTGGCTGGAAGTAATACATTTAAAGTCATACTTCCCTGGGAGAACAAGTTATTCTGCAGTTAATCAAGAAAGGGACAGATTATCATCAAAATACAATGTAAACATCTCAATATTTCACAATAATTCAATTCATTCAGCAAACTTCAATACCCCTATGCTGTACTAACCATCTTTAGATTTTCTCCTAGGTGTATCTTTGAAGGAGCATGAGGAATATTTGCTATGTCTCAAAAAACAAACAGATATGCTGTTTAAAAGCTCATAGGGTATTATAGATGAAGTAAGCTTCTAAATTCAACTTGAAATACTGGGAAAATTGAAAAAAAAACAGTACCCTAACAGAGTTATTTTAATAATGACGGCAAGAAATACATACCAAGGAAATAGAAGCAAAATACAGGATAATTCAGAATACCAAGAACCTGCTATTATTTAACTCAATGCGTAGGTAAAAGTTAGGAAAAGTTATGCCACGTTTTGATGTTGCTGCTTACTGGCTTCATCTAGAGAGAGGCAAGTAGGTAACAGGCATTTCTGCTAAAGCTACCTGAGGTATTCACCACTGAGAAGATAACAGGAATAGATGAACAGTTATCCAAATGGTACAAGATGGCGGATAATTTATGGATAATTGTAAGCCTCTCTGGAGTTCAGGGTACTAAAGAAAAGAAAGTCTGCGTCTAAGGAGGAGAAAAGAAGGCAGATAAGCTGGTTACACTGGGGATTTTTATTTACAAGACTGACGTTGGTTAATTTCATTCCCATCAAGCAATTACTGATAAATTATCACAAGGTTTTATTGTGGATAAAGTAACTGTAATAAGTGATTTTAAGTATTTTAACTGGCAAAAGTAAATTTCCAAAATATTCACAGCATTTTTTTTTACTTTGAAAAATAATTAGCATAAGCAGATAACATCCTGGGTGACTATTAACATATATACTGGCTACTATTCATGAAACCATATTTAAAATGTAGAGTCAAATTTTCATATATAGGATAAGCAGTATATTCTTTCTTTTGTTTTTTAAAATATAAGAAAATTAATTAGCTAGCTAATTTCTCTGGAAAACTACTAAGTAGGACAGAGGATTCAGACCCTAAAATTAATTTTTCAAATGTTATTTAAGAGGTTTATACATTCAAGCTCACTTCTGTTCTCATATTGCTTATTTAATGACTTCCTCCAAACACACACATCACAGCCCAAGAAGATCTTTCTCTTTCCCATACTGAGTAGTAAGACAGCAAACTTAAAGTTTTAGTCTTTGAAAAATATGTATACTTTCTTCTCAACCATTGATTCCTGAACCCTGAGGTAGACAGAAAAATTGAAGTAGGCCGGGCACGGTGGCTCATGCCTGTAATCCCAGTACTTTTGGAGGTCCGGGGGGCCGATCATGAGGTCAGGAGATGAACACAATCCTGGCCAACACGGTGAAATCCCGTCTCTAACAAAAATACAAAAATTAGCCTGGTATGCTAGTGGGTGCCTGTAGTCCCAGCTACTGGGGAGGCTGAGGCGGGAGAATCACTTAAACCAGGGAGTCAGAGGTTGCAGTGAGCCAAGATTGTGCCACTGCACTCCAGCCTGGTGACAGAGTGAGACTCCATCTCAAAAAAAAAAAAAAATGGTGTGCCAAAAGTCAATGAAAAGAAGACAAATATGACAGGAGACGGAGAAGTATTAACCCCTTATACCTGTATATCTAAAATGGTATGTTAAATACACATAAAGGATTTCTATCGCACCAGCATAAAAGATCTAAGATTCAAACACCCAAAATTACATACTGATGCCAGTATTCTTTACATATTTGAGAAATATTAAACTAGTTCTTAAATCTGATGACTTAGGTCTCTCCAGTGTCTGTTCAGTAAGACATTATGATTCCTAATAAGTAGAAAAGCTATTCTTATTTCAATTTGGAAATTAACAAAGAAAAGAGCATTCATTGTAGGGAAAAAATGGCATATTATTTTTGTAACCTCCTCTCGAGTAGGAAAATAATCCACATAATGTGTCTAGAAGGAGTACAGACTCCCAGGGAAAAAGCCATTTACAAAAACATTGAGGAACTGCCAAATGTTGTAGAGTTCATACGGCTACTGCTAATTACTATGTATACTGTATTTCTGAACCTACTGGCAATGTATTGGCTGATCTTTCTGGATTGTGTCTTCCCAGCTGAATGTTATTTATTTCCCACATCATGCAAATGACAGGGAGGATGTTGGTCTATTTTGACATTGGCAAGGTAAAAATTTTAAATTGTGTTTTAGATTAGGTCACAATAAAGTGTGCCAGATGGTTGTTAACAAAAAAGAATATCCTTTCAACAAACCTGACACATTGTATAATCTTGGACAAAATATAAAAGATGTAAATGTCCTGCCACAAATATATTTGAGCTGGATCCACATGACAATGCAAAATATCTAGTAGAAACAAATCCCAAAGACGTATGAATCTGACTTTTCTTGCTAAAAAACTGCTGGATGACTTTCTAGAAAAGTTAAGTCAGGACCCATGTTTTTCTTAAAAAAATTTACAATGGTACATTTGTATTTACTGCCCACTCTAGAATTTTCTCTTGCCTGAGGGGGAAACAATTTTTTCACCGGTATTATCTTCACAGAAGATAATACTGTGAAGATAATACTGGAGATTTTTATTTATAAGACTGACACAGGTTAATTTCATTCCCATCAAGCAATTATTAATAAATTCTCACAAGGTTTTATTATGGATAAAATAACTGTAATATGTGATTTTAAATATTCTAATTGGCAAAAATAAATCTTCAGAGAAGATAAGATACGCCTTCAGTGTTTCAGCTTGGAAAGTTTTAAAAAGTAAACAGGATATGGTGGCACACACCTGTAGTCTCAACTACTTAGGAAGCTGAGGCAGGAGGATGGCTTGAGCCTAGGAGTTTCAGTCTAGCGTGGGTAACACAGTGAGGCCCCCATCACTAAAGGTAAGTAGATACATAGATAAATAAAATAAAGGCAGTTTATTCTCATTTCCTTAATAAACATCTTGAGGAAGGCAGGGGGAGGGAAGGCATGTACTAGCTTGCATTCCACACGGTCCATTAGCAGATAATTTTCTCAATAGTGTATGAGGACCAAAAAATAGTAATAATAAGACCAGTTTCAGGTTTAGGTCCCTAGAGATTCACAATCTCCATCTCCCTTCTGTCTGCCAAGATTTAAATTTTATTTTTAATGTGGCCTTTCTTATGCATTTCCCTCTCTCTGCAGATTTCCTAGTCTCTCCTAAGATAACTGGGATTGTACTCAATATTAGTCAAGTGAGAGGGCCATTTACTGAGCACCGATGAAGAGCCAGGTACTCTGCAGATCTCACTTCATTCCTCACAGCCATGCCAGGAGGTAGCCGATTTACAGATGGGCAAACCATGACTCCAGTTTTCTCACCGAGGAAGTGACTAAGCACAATCTCAAACTGATAGGGCGTGGCTCTGTGTCCTCACCTAAATCTCATTCCAAATTGTAATTTCCATGTGTGGAGGGAGAGACCTTTAATTCCCCTGTGTCAAGGGAGGGAAATGATGGGATTATGGGGGCAGTTTCTGCCATGCTGCTCTTGTGATAGTGAGTAAATTCTCATGAGATCTGTTGGTTTTATAAATGGTAGTTCTTCCTGTGTGCACATGCTCGCTCTCTCTCACCTGCCGTCACGTAAGACATGCCTACTTCCCCTTCTACCATGATTGTAAGTTTCCTGAGGCTTCCCCAGCCATGAGGAACTGTGAATCAATTAAGCCCTTTTTCTTTATAAATTACCCAGTCGTGGGCAGTTCTTTTTAGCAGTGTGAAAATGGACTAACAGACAAACCTAGATCTAACTCTCAGACCCATTGTTGATGGATGATAGAAGGTAAAAGAGTCCATACCAAATGAATATTCTTTTAGCTACATACAGCCATTAATTTTCACCAGCCTTTGAGAGAAGATTTGAAGCAGCAGTCAGAAGGAAAATGTATTAAATAGAACGGAAAGACATCAAAGAGTTAATACATTCAGAAACTGTGTAAATGAGCCAGGTGTTGAATAGAGGACTGGACATGGAGTTAAGGGGGTAAGAGGGAGAGGAAGAGAAACACTGAGAAAACAAAGGCAGAGAACTATGCAATGACTTCCCTGATTTTAACAATGAAAGTAGCTCAGAACATCAGAGTTACTTGGCCAATAGAGTTGAAGGTCTTACTTAAGAAGTACCACGCAAATTCCATTTCTGGTTGCTAGACCCTGATACTACATGTTCGTTTCTCAATAAGTGCATGTTAGGTGAATTGACCATTGTCTCTTCTGAAATTGAAATGTCTATAACGGTAAAAGCATTCCCATTAGATTTGAAAGCTGCAAAGCAAGTTGACTGCAGGGAACTCTGTGTGTGTGTGTGTATGTGCACGCGTGTGTGTGCATGTGCGCGTGCGTGTGTGTGTGTCTCGTAAATTATTCTTTTAAACTGCTTACAAATTAGCTATGAAACTGGTAGTACGTGGTTGTCTATGTCAATAATAAAAAAGTAAACACGCAAAAAATGCAGATCAGAAGAAATACAGCCTCAGTCACTTCATATTAACTGATCATTCACCAATCTATGTGTTTAAATATTTATTTAATATCTACCACATGCTAAGCACTGTGCCACATGTTAGAGGATATACTGGTGGATAAACGAGTATGGTTTTAGCAATTACAAAGCTTACAATCTAGTCAGAAAAATAGACAAGATTCAAGTACAACAGAAATAACAATATAACTATAAATTGTGACAGAATATGAAGAAAATAAATTAGGTGCAGTGATGAAGACTGGAATGATTGGCAGGTGGATGACATAGAAATACATTTACATACAGTGGTTAGGAAAGACCTTTATGAGTCCAAATTCTTGGATCTAGATGGTGCTCTAACTTGAACATATGTCAGAATCACGTGGAGGGTCACTGTTAAAATAGATTGCTGAGCCCCACCCACCAAAGTGTCTAATTCAGTAGTTCTGGACTCAAGCAGAAAATTTGCATTTCTAGTAAGTTCCTAGGTGATGCTGATGTCACCGAACTAGGAAGTAAACTTTGCAGAATTGCTGGACTAGAGCATAGTGCATGAGAGAGAAAGTAGCCTGAGCTGAGGTTGGAAGAGTAGGCACGGAAGCTTTAGATACCCTGACACATGCTCAATGACAGTATCAATGCCAAACTCAGAACCTGTCCAGGACTTGGAGAGAATCTAATGATCAAGACAATTATGACCACTACTGTTATCTTTGCCAAAGGAAGGACCTCTTTCACCCTCTTCTATGCCAAGAACCTGAAAGAAACTTTATCAAGGAACACAAAGAACCAACTCTAAAATCAAACAATATTTTTTACAAGGCATTGCTAAATTAACACACTATCTACCATCCAAAGAACTCGATGTTATCAAAGTATATTTAATAGAGAAGATAAAAAAGATCAAAAGGTGACAGATGCCTTCAAACACAGAGCATCATGAGGATTATGGCAAGGAAGGCATTTCTGTTAATAAAAGAAGAAGTGAGTGTACAATTACTGTAAAAGTGATCTAAATTATAAGGAAAGAAGATACTTTTGACGTCATCTGGTTTTGAAATATTTAACTGGCTTCCAAAAGAAGATAATCTTTATTAGTATTTGAAGAGTTAGATAGAAAGCTACCAGAATTTTGATGGTTTGGTAGCTCTCAACTTTAGTCTTCCCCCAATTAATTTGGGAGCTTGTTAACAGTGTAGATTAACAGAGCCATTCTCAGAGTTTCTGATCGAATCAGATGAAGTGACACCCGGGAATCTGCACTTTAATAGGCATCCTCAGGCATTCAGATGTTGGTAGATTAAGGACCAGTTCGAGAAACATTTAGTGAAGGCATGGTTCCCTCAAAATGGCAAAATCTCTTATGCATTTTGATAGAGATACAACTGTAATTGAATGCTTACTATGTGCCAGGTACTGCTGGGTACTTCTTAAAGTACTCCCTTTAATTTTTAACAATTAAAAAAAATAATATACAAGTGAGGAGAAAATGGGATTCAGCAAAGCAAATTAACTTGTCCAAAGTTGGTCACGTAGCAAGTAAGTTATAGAGCCAGAATATAAACTAAGGGTCTCTGACTCCAATAATACATTTATTTCAATGACACTGAGCTCATGATTGCCAACTTTGTGAGGCTGCAACAATCATTAAACAATTTCCTGGCAACCACAGCTTCTCCTAAAAGCATTATGTAATTTGGCCTTATCAAATAACGAGAAACAGAGTTTAATTATATCCTGAGACTTTGAAAAATCCTTAGATGTCTAAAAATATTCACAGGTGCTGGACAACCAAGTATATGAATCAATAACAGAATCCTTAAAGTCTTTTCCACTGATATTACACTTGACATATCTATCCAACATCAAGCTCAGAGACAGAATGTTTAGCAGTGAAGGGTAGAAACTGAAGACAAAGGCCTGAGTTTAAAAAAAAATATGTCTCTATTATGGATTGGCTATGTGAATGTGAGTAAATGATTTTATCTCTCTAAGCCTCACTTTCCTTATCTATAAGAATAACAATTACTTTGGGATTTTATATATGATATTATTGCTATATAATATTATTATGATTATTACATATAACAAAATTATATATAACATTATATTAGATATAATTATAGTATAAAACATATATAACAGGTTATATAATATTTTTGTTTTGTTTTTTTTTTTGAAAGAAAGAAAAAGAGAGGAAAGAAAGTGAGAGTGAAAGAAAGAAAAAAAAGAATGTAAGAGAGAAAGAAAGAGGAAGAGAAAGAGGGAGAGAGAACAAGATTCTTGTTCTATTGCCCAGGCTAAAACGCAGTCTAAAAATGGGTATTAAAAACCTCTTTTATGCCAATAATTGTGCTTAACAATGGAGACAGGAAGGAGTAAGGGATGAAAATAACAAACAAGCAGCCAACCAATATTTTATTTAAAGCTGTGAAATGCTATGCAATT